>VYZW01017712.1:0-11374 GCA_013401315.1 Balaeniceps rex
CCCCTGCTCCAGCGTGGGATCCCTCCCACGGGAGACAGTTCTCCACAAACTTCTCCAGCATGGGTCCTTCCCATGGGCTACAGTTCTTTACGAACTGCTCCAGCGTGGGTCCCTTCCACAGGGTGCAGTCCTTCAGGAGCAGACTGCTCCAGCATGGGTCCCCCATGGGGTCACAGGTCCTGCCAGCAACCTGCTCCAGCATGGGCTCCTCTCTCTCCACGAGTCCACAGGTCCTGCCAGGAGCCTGCTCCAGCACGGGCTTCCTACAGGGTCACAGCCTCCTTTGGGCATCTACCTGCTCTGGCGTGGGATCCTCCACGGGCTGCAGGTGGATATCTGCTCCACCGTTAACCTCCATGGGCTGCAGGGGGACAGCCTGCCTCACCATGGTCTTCACCAGGGGCTGCAGGGGAATCTCTGCTCCTGTGCCTGGATCACCTCATCCTTCTCCTTCTTCACTGACCTTGGTGTCTGCATAGTCATTCCTCTCACATATTCTCACTCCTCTCTCCGGCTGCAGTTGTGCAGGTTTGGTTTTTTTTTTCCCTCCTCCTTAAGTATGTTATCACAGAGGCACTACCACTGTGGCTGATTGGCTCGGCCTTGGCCAGCGGCAGGTCATTCTTGGAGCCGGCTGGCATTGGCTCTATCAGACATAGGGGAAGCTTCTAGCAGCTTCTCACAGAAGCCACCGCTGTAGCCCCCCCCCGCTCCCAAAACCTTGCCATGCAAACCCAATACACCCCAGCTGGCAACTAAGCACCACACAGCCGCTCGCTCACTCCCCCTGAAGCGGGATGGGGAAGAGAATCAGAAGGCCAAAATCAAGAAAACTCATGGGCTGAGATAAAGTTTAATAAGTAAAAAAACCCAAACCCACAAAACCCAAGAACAACAAAGAAAAACAAAACCAAGAAAAACAAGTGATGCCCCAAATTTGGGAACCCCCAAATAATTGCTCACCACCAGCCGACCAATGCCCAGCCAGTCCTCGAGCAATGGCAGCCCTGGCAAACTTCCCCCCCCAGCTTTTATTGCTGAGCACGATGTCATATGGTATGGAATATTCCTTTGGTCAGTTGGGGTCAGCTGTCCCAGCTGTGTCCCCTCCCGACTTCTTGCGCACCCCCAGCCTACTCACTTTTGGAGCAGCGTGAGAAGCTGAAAAGGCCTTGATGCTGTGTCAGCACTGCTCAGCAATAACTAAAACATCTCTGTGTTATCAACCCTGTTTTAATCACAAATCCAAAACATAGCACCATATGAGCTACTATGAAGAAAAATTAACTCTATCTCAGCCAAAACCAGTACTCGCCAACATTAAGCAATCCAAGCTAACACAACTGAGTCTTCTGCTGCAATTCTCCTGTCATATCTACAAATATACAGAAATAATTTTCAGAGAAGAGAAAAAAATTCTACCTCTCCTGGACTGTGCTCCTCATGGGAAAACCAAATGTGAAATTCCCCAGACTTCCTTTGGGGGAAGAAAGTGAAAAGCAGGATCACGAGCCTGGACTTCAGGAGAGCAAACTTAGGCATCTTTGGGGCTCTGCTTGGAAGAATCCCATGGGATATGGCCCTGGAGTAAAGAGGGGTCCAGGAAAGCTGATTGATTTTCAGTGATCACCTCCTCCAAGCTTAAGAATAGTCCATCTTGATAAGCCAGAAATCAACCAAAGATGGCAGGAAGCCTGCATGGATGAACAAGAAGCTCCTGCCTGAAGTCAAACATAAAAAGGAAGCATACAAGAGGTGGAAGCAGTCAGGTCACCTGGGAGGAATATCGAGACACTGTCCAATCATGCCAAGTTTGTAATAGGAAAGCCAAAGCCTATCTGGAATTGAATCTAGTGAAGGACATGAAAGAATGGCTCAGGAAAGTCTTCTAGAGGTTTATTGGTAACAAAAGGAAGCTTGGGAAAATGTGAGCCTGCTGCTGAATAGGGCAGAGGACCCAGTGACAGGGGACCCAGAAAAGTCCAAGGTACTGAATTACTTCTTTGCATTGGTTTTCAATGGTAACATTTGCCATCAGGAATCCCAGCCCCCTGAGACCAGAGGGGAACTCTGGAGCAAGGAAGACTTGCGTTTGGTGGAGAGGGATCGGGCTGGGGAACATTTAAACAAACTGAACATACATGAGTCTATGGGACCTGATGGGATGCACCCATGAGTGCTGAGGGAAGAAGGTGGATCTGGGGAACTACAGGCCAATCAGCATCACCTCAATCCCTGGGAAGGTGATAGAGCAAACCCTCCTGGAAGCCATTTCCAAATATATTAAGGACAAGACACTAGGGAATAGTCAGGTTGGATTTATGAAGAGGAAATCATGCCTGACCAACCTGATTAATGACCTGGATGATGGAACAGAGTACACCCTCAGCAAGTTTGCAGATGACACAAAACTGGGAGGAGTGCCTGATACGCCAGAGGGTGGTGCTTCCATCCAGAGGGACCTGGACAGGCTGGAGAAATGGGCTGACAGGAACCTCAAGCAGTTCAACAAGGGGAGGTGCAAAGTCCTGCACCAGGGGAGGAACAACCCCATGCACCAGTATATGCTGGGGTCTGACCAGCTGGAAAGCAGCTTGGCAGAAAAGGCCCTGGGGGTCCTGGTGGACATCAGATTGAACATGATTGGGCAATGTGCCCTTGCGGCAAAGGCGGCCAACAATATCTTGGGCTGCATTAGGAGGGGTGTTGCCAGCAGGTCGAGGGAGGTGATCCTCCCCCTCTACTCAGCACTGGTGAGGCCACACCTAGAGTCCTGTGTCCAGTTCTGGGCTCCCCAGTACAAGAGAGCCATGGACATACTGGAAAGAGTCCAGCAAAGGGCCACAAAGATGATTAAGGGACTGGAGCATCTCTCCTATGAGGAAAGGCTGAGAGAGCTGGGACTACTCAGCCTAGAGAAGAGAAGGCTCAGGGGGGGATCTCATCAGTGTAATAAATACCTGAAGGGAGGGTGCAAAGAAGATGGAGCCAGGCTCTTTTCAGTGGTGCCCAGTGACAGGACCGGAGGCAACGGGCACAAACGGAAACACAGGAGGTTCTGTCTAAACAT
Organism: Balaeniceps rex; assembly: GCA_013401315.1. Taxonomy (NCBI): domain Eukaryota; kingdom Metazoa; phylum Chordata; class Aves; order Pelecaniformes; family Balaenicipitidae; genus Balaeniceps; species Balaeniceps rex. Next base: position 3,071 of record VYZW01017712.1, read on the forward strand.
AAGGAAACACTTTTTGTACTGTGAGGGTGACTGAGCACTGGAACAGGTTGCCCAGATAGGTTGTGGAGTCTTCATCCTTGGAGATACTCAAAACCTGACCAGACAAGGCCCTGAACAACCTGCTCTGGCTGATCCTGCTTTGAGCAGGGAGTTTGGACCAGAGGACCTCCAGAGGTCCCTTCCAACCTCAATCATTCTATGATTTTATATTTCTTATAAAAGCTAAACAAGCCTGCAGCTGGTAGGAGATTAATAACAAGTAAAAGAAAGTACACAGGGAAATATATTTGTTCTTCTTCCAGAGGAACCCAGACTATGGCACTGGTAGCATTTAAGAAGTAAATGGAGCCCCTGTTTTCACACTTTTAAATTTTTTTATTATTAAAAAATTAAGTTCATTACATAATAGGATTGCCCACGTTTTGTTTCATCATTTTAGGAAATGAAACTAGGTATGTTTTTGGTAACAGGATTTTAGTTCTGACTAGAGCAATTTTTCATCCATGGGTTAGTACCATGCTTGAATTCACCCATCAGGACTGAGTATGGAACTTGGTGCAACAAGGGCATTTCAGCTCCTTGAATGCAAAGCAGTGCCATAACGAGTTACGAGTAATTCTGAGAAGGGCCTTAATTTTACAGTTGTAAAGTATGCCAAGTTGTAAACTTTGGAAAATAACAGTCATGAAGTTGTAAAGTATATAAAGAAAATTGCTTCCAAAGCTAGTGAAAGCATCAGGGTAAAAAGTACTGAAAACGCACACATTCTGACTGCTATACAAATATATATACTTTTGCCCAAACTCATCAATGGGATTGATGTTGATGAGATTATATCAGATTTAATTCTGAATATTTTATGCTCAAATTCTGCCTTCCACATTAAGCACTATTTCATAGATAAAACAAACATGATAAAGCGAAAGCGAAAAGAAATTATATCATGTGAAAGACATCTTGTAGCTGCTCTTCCAGAGATAATATGCTTATTTGTTTAATCTGTCATTGTCATATTAATTTATATTCCCAGCACAGAGAAAACTTTTAAAAAACGTAACTCAGAACACAGTTTGACAAGCAGCTATACTGGATCTGTGCCCTGCCAGTTCATCTGGTAGAACAAATATGAACCCTGTTCGACACATGTGCAATTGCAAATGGTTACTGGTGAATCAGTGAGCTCACAGCAGTGGTTTTATGCTGATAAAATGAACCTTTGACATGCTACTTGATATCCCAAAGTGCTTTGCATCTTGCCTACCACTTACCTTTTCTTTGAATTGGTGGATAGCAGTTCTTGTGCACAGTGAACTTATTTGGGCTGATCTTTGTCAGCCCTGCTTTTTTCGACACATCAGTAAGCAGCTATACTGTAGGGTATTATTGCTGGGTCTGAAAGACCAGTATGCAGCTCTAGCTTCCTAGCTAAGGAGTAGAGGTAGCACTGACTATAGCAATAGGAGGAACACAAAACCTTGCTTGGCTGGGAATATAGAGTTGATATAACTCCTATACTGAGTATACCACTGTTGAACTATCTTTCATACCATGGAACACATACATCAGCAGGCTGCATTTGATGGTGTTAACACAAACTATACCAGTGAGCTGGATGGAACTTGCTGATAATTATGGCTTGATTGACACCTGTGTTGAGTCACCATGCATTCCATGTTGTTCTCAGGGCCTAAGGGCACTAATAGGCCTTAATGGCCCTGACCAGCCTCACCTGAGGCCTCTACTATTCTTGCCCATAGGCCCGGGGCTCCATTTAAACTCAGCCCTAAGCCTTTGCTTCTTGTCTAAGCTATGTTGTAGGAGTATCTGTCTGTAGCTTAACTACAGCCATGTCTGTGTTTGGCTGTGGGTGCTGTTGTTCTAGACTCCAACCTGCAGACTGACTTTCTGGCTTGACCTCAGTCCTACCTTGTCATTGTAGGCCTGTCTGGTGATTACTAGACCATATGCTAAACTTGACTTGCAGATTGACTTCCTGGCTTGACCATGGATCTGCCTCATCACTATGAACTTGCGTGATGATATGGACTCTTGGTTGAACCTAGCTACAGCTAAAATCTCTGGGTTTGCCCTACTCTCCTTGCTTGGGTACTATAGAACAAAGTCCTGCTGTGTTATTGTACTTTGCTCCCCATCCTTTAGGGAGCAGCTGGCCTTTGTTGCTTTCTGAAAATTTCAGTAGCTGACTTTAGTTCTCATCAGCTCAGTAGCTGATAAGAAGAGTGAAAATTGACAGAAAGGATCATACTGTAAACAGAGGAAAATTCCCGGGTGATGAAGATCTGTGCTAAGTGCACCTTTTATTTATGTCATACGGCAAACATGATTCTCACTATGCATGAAGAAGTTATTTGAGGTGGTTATTTTGGAGTTAGCCACACCAGACTGGAAATTAGGTCAGGGTTGAGATGACAATAACAAACCATACAACCTGGGGGGGAGGAGGAGTTCTCAGCCCATGCTGTCTATGAATGAGGAACATAAAGGATGATGCAGCAGGCTTGTCTTGCTATAGGCTTCCTAACAGTACTGATGCTGTGGGTGGGACACATCCTTGTTTGCTGCTCTTCTGTCTCCAGGTTAGCTGAAAGAATTTCTATACAGTTTTGCTCTAAGCTATGGTGAGTAGTAGTTAGGCTTTATCCCCATCAGTTCTAGCTGATGTGGGAAGATGCATAACTCCTACCTGTCCCACAGTTCCAGTTTGAATCAAACTATGATATTGGGTCTGTTACTACCTGGTGCAGAGCAATCAATATCAACAAAATCACTGTTCTATTAGTTTGCTTTATGAGTCTGTCCATTCTGCATTGCCCTGGCTCATGAAGTTGCTCATGGATAACCTGACCTGTTGCCAGGAAAAAGTCCAATGATCTCCTTAGCAGGATTTGACCATCAGGGTCACAGTGGAGTCTAATCTGATAAACTAAGATAATTCTGTTTGCCTGATGCCTCTTTCCTCCTCTGTGAAAACAAAGGGGAGAAGTTAGCAGGAGAATAGAATATGTGCCCTTTCTGTAAGTGTGTGGGAGCAGGGGAAACCGATCTCTTCATAACAGTTCTTCTTACCTAATAGTTTTGTCTACTTATTCTCTGACCTTCACTATGACTGATCAGTAAACCCCTAGAACAGAAGGCGGCTGTAAGGAGTTAGGCAAGGGCTATATCATAGCTCATGAAGCTTAGGAAAGAATGTAGGGAGTGACTGACCACAGCTGTTGCAAAGGAAGATGAACTTAAAATAAAGGGGACCAAAGGGTGGCCTTTGTTCTAGGTAAACAACTACATCAGCTGAGTGAGTCAACCAGCTGTGTAACTATTCGCCCCTGAGTTAATCAAGAGTGCAAATTTCTTCCTGTGTCAGCCAGCTCAACATAGAGTATAAAAACTGAATAACCAACAAAAAGAAGTTTGAAGAGAGCAACAGTCTTGAGCTGGTTTCAACTCACATATTCCTTTACAGTAACTGGGAACGCTCAGTGTTGTGATGGTGAATATATTATAGAGACCAATAAGGAGAATCACGTTTGTATTGTGATTCAGCTGTATATTGCAATTGCTATACTCTAAGTGTAATTTGTACCTGTGCTGTGATTTAAGTACACTGCTGTATCGCTCTGCAAAATCAAATATTTCACTGGGAGAAAGTGGTCAAACACTGGAACAGGGGCCCAGAGATTGTGGGATCTCCATCATTAGAGATATTCAAACCTCAACTGGACACGGCCTGGAGCAACCTGCTCTAGCTGACCCTGCTTTGAGCAGGAGGTTGAACTAGAAACCACCAGAGGTCCTTTCCAACCTGGATTGTTCTGTGATTCTAAATTTCAGCAGCTAGTTCTAGCACATCACCAGAGTCTGATCAAGAATGCTAAGTATAACATTCTTTTAAGGCTGTTAGGCATTTGGGACATTAAGCCAGTACAACCTGATCATGAATTGCTATAGTAACACAACCAAAGTTTAGCACTATAGTAGATTTAGCCACTGTCAAGAAATTGTCCCCTGTTGGTTTCAGGAAAAAGTTTTTCCTGAAATAAATAACAATTGAGTACACTGAGGTTTCATATCTCCACCGTCTATCTTTTGTGGGAGCCAGGGGAAAGATGACATGAAGTGGAAAATGAATGATGATATGGAAGTAGGTACTATTCTACACCCAAATCTTAGAGATTTGGATTTTTCAGAAAAGCCACTGGTAGTCCTAACACCAGGCCATTGACAAATCAAAGTAAGGGAGCAAAAAAAGAAACAAGAAAAATGAAACACGTTTTATTTTAAAAACATGTGAATAGGAATGTAATAAATAATTTTAATCTTCATATTTATAACACAGGAAGGTATGAACCTAGCAAAACGTAAACAATCACTAGCTTAAGAAACAGAATCAAGAAGAATTTTTCTCAAGCATCTGTTAAGTAACCACATGAACGTGTATTTAATGTCATAGAAGCGGGAAGGTTCCCTATCTTCTCTTTCCAATGTGGGGACCTGAATAAAACAGCAGTCCAAATCAAGAGCTGATCTTCCCAAAGATTCAAAAAGTTGCATTGTCCCCAAATGGTGGATCAGAAGAGTAGACCAGCAGTATTCAGGCAGTGACAGCTATATCACCAAAAGAACTTCAGAGTAAAAGATTACATAGCCAGTGAGTAGTTGTATTGGGTCTGGCTGAGATAGAGTTAATTTTCCACATAGCAGCCCTCATAGTGCTGTGCTTTGTAGTGGTAGCTAGAAAGGTATTGATAATACACCAGTGTTTTGGCTACTGCTGAGCAGTGCTCCCACAGCATCAAAGCTGTCTCTCCAACATTTCCCCCCCCTCACCCGCAAAGGCCAGTAGGCTGGGGGTGGGCAAGATCTTGAGAGGGGACATAGCCAGAACAGCTGACCCAAAGTGACCAAAGGGATACTACATATCATATGACATTGTGCTCAGCAATAAAAGCTAAGAGAAAGGAGGAGGAGAGGGGGGCATTCATTATTACAACATTTGTCTTCCGGAGCGACTGCTATGCATACTGAAGCCCTACTTCCCAGGAAGTGGCTGGACATCGCCTGCTGATGGGAAGTAGAGAATAAATCTTTTGTTTTCCTTTGCTTCCGCGCACAGCCTTTGCTTTTGCTTTATTAAACTGCCTTTATCTTGACACACGAGGGGTTTTTTTTCCATCTCATTTTCTCCCCCCCCGCTGAGGAGGGGGGGAGATAGAGCAGCTTGGTGGACACCTGGTGGCCAGCCAAGGTTAAACCACCACAGTCCTTTGTGGCGCCAAACATGGGACTCAAGACAACGGCAGATTTGAATTGAATGTGCTATAGTTATAATAGCTATGAAGTTGCAAGCTCCTGTGCAGGTCACGGAGTTTGCTAGCTGCACTGCTTACCTCTTTATTTTGCTGAGCTTGGGAACATGCCAATACAAACAATGGCTATGTGCTTTGCCCTGGCATTGATGCCCTTACTGTGCTGGGGGAGCTATCTTGTGGAGAGGATGAGGGAATACATCTCCCTCTTCCTAACCGGGATTGATGTGGGTGGTTTTATTATGCAGGCTCCTGAGGTCCTTGTTCACCCTTATGTGAGCTGTTTAATACTACTAATTAACACTGTTGGCATATTGTGGGGTTTGTGGAATCTGGTGTCATCCTGGTGTAAGAGTGGGGTGAGGGGATACTGAAATGTGCCCAGAGGCAGACGGTCCCTGGGTAGCAGAGTGTATGGAAAGATTTGGGCAGGTTCCTAGGGCGGTTATCACCTCCCATAGCCTGGGATTTTACACCTGAACAGGCAAGCAACCCTGGCAAACTGACACACCACCTGATAGAAGGGTGCCTCGCCTACCCCAATGAAAACCAGCAGCTTCTAGCACTGTACTGGGGCCTGGCCTGTGCCTACTGAGCCACAGTTCAGTACTATCAGAGGACTGTGGTTGAGGCAGGGACCCAAACCACCTCTGAGAATACCTTGACTGAGACTGGGGTGCAAACTACATCTGAGGACATGATAGTAGAGATAGGGACCCAAACTGCATCTGAGGACACTCAAACAACAAAAACTACAGTAATTGCCCCAGTAGTGAAAAAGAAACAGTGGACAAGGAGATCAATGGGTCCATATCATCGATTAGTAAGGGAGGAGGAAGAGGAAGGTTTTAATCAGGAAGCCAGTCCTTCGGCAATGAAATTGGAGGAAGGAGTGAGAGAATTCAAACAGGAAGCGGAAACTACCCAGTCCCTGACCTCATCAGAACTTAGAGACATGTGGAAAGATTACAGCCGCCAGCCAGGTGAGTAGATTGCTGCCTGGCTGCTCTGATGCTGGGATAACAGGGCCGACAGTCAGCAATTGGAAGGTAAGGAAGCCCAATAGCTGGGATCCCTTGCTAGGAACCAGGGAATTGAGAGAGGAATTGTCAAAGAGGCAGCAGTTTGCAGTCTCTGGAGATAGCTCCTCTCAAGTGTGAGGGCAAGATATCCATTCAAGGAAGATCTTGTGAACTCCCCAGGAAAGCAGACTACCGCAGATGAAGGCATCCAGTACCTGAGAGAATTAGCAGTGCTGGAGGTCATCTACAGTGATCTAGACAATGATGAGGTCTCCAAAGATCCAGAGGATGTCCTGTGCACATGGGCCACGTAGAGGAAGGTGATTCAGTGCCCCAGCATCATATTCTAACAGCTTGGCAACAATGTATTGCCCGGATATGGATACACCAACTGTAGAGAGAGAGTGTCTTCTTGGCTCCAAAACTTTGAAGAAAATCTCTGTCCCTCCTCATCCCTATGGGCCAGTGCCTCAGCTGTCAGGGGCACCCCAAGAAATCAGTCCTGTCCTGCCTCAGTCAGAGGGAAAGGGAGCCCCAGGTGCATGCTGCGTGGCTCGCTCTGGTTCTTCCTGCATGACCAGGGGGAGGACATGAGGAAGTGGGATGGTGTCATGGTTTAGCCCCTGCCAGCAATCAAGCACCACACAGCCGCTTGCTCACCCTCCTCACCCGGTGGGATGGGGGAGAGAATCGGAAGGGCAAAAGTAAGAAAACTCATGGGTTGAGATAAGAACAGTTTAATAATTGAAATATAATAACAGTAATAAAAATTGCAATGAAAAGGAGAACGAGAGAAACAAAACCCAGGGAGGAAAAAAAAAAAAGTTATGCAACCGCTCACCACCCGCCGACCGACACCCAGCCAGTCCCCGAGCAGCGATCACTGCACCCCAGCCAACTCCCCCCAGTTTATATACTGAGCATGACATCATATGGTATGGAATAGCCCTTTGGTCACTTTGGATCAACTGTCTTGGCTGTGCCCCCTCCCAGTTTCTTGTGTACCTGGCAGAGCATGGGGAGCTGAAAAGTCCTTGACTAGTATAAGCAGTACTTGACAACAGCTAAAACATCAGTGTGTTATCAGCATTCTTCTACTAAATCCAAAACACAGCACTATGCCAGCTACTAGGAAGAAAATTAACTCTATCCCAGCCAAAACCAGGACAGATGGTGAGCCCACTTTTAAGCTAGAAGCCCATGTATGCGAACTGAGAGGGAAGACAGCTGTTAAGAAGGGGTTACCCAAGAAGGCTGTCAGCTTAGTTGCTGTAGAGACACAAGAAGGCAATCAGCCATCTCCCAGACATAGAAGGACTGAGATCACCTCCCTTGATCCTGGTAAGGGGACATCTGGTCTGGCACTGCAAGGGTCAGACAGTGAATACTCTGACCAGGAACAGGAATAGAGGGTCCCTGCCTTTGGCCAGGAGGAGAAAAGGGATAACCGAGTATACTGGACTATGTGGATTCAATGGCCTGGCACATCAGACCCACAGAAGTATAAGGCTTTGGTAGACACTGGTGNCCTGGCACATCAGACCCACAGAAGTATAAGGCTTTGGTAGACACTGGTGCACAGTGTACACTGGTGCCATCAGGGTATATGGGCACAGAACCAATCTGGATCTCTGGAGTGACAGGGGGATGCCAAAAACTGTATTGAAGGCTGAGGTGAGCTTAACAGGGGACAAGTGGGAAAAGCACCCCATTGTGACCGGCCCAGAGGCCCCTTGTATCCTTGGCATAGACTACCTCAGAAGAGGGTATTTCAAGGACCCAAAGGGGTACCGATGGGCTTTTGGTGTAGCCACCGTGAACACAGAGAAGATCAAACAGTTATCTACCCTGCCTGGCCTCTCAAAAGATCCCTTCGTTGTGGGATTGCTGCGAGTTTAAGAACAGCAGGTGCCAAACAAAGAAAATGTTTTCCTTATGCCCAGATGGAGCACCGAGAG
>VYZW01017713.1:0-13271 GCA_013401315.1 Balaeniceps rex
CATTCACCCAGTATTTGTTCAGGTTCCCATCCGCAGTGTGTGGTGGTGCAGCCCCCCGGGCCACTCTGAGATCCCAAGATAAGCCCTACTGTGCTGCTATCTTGGTCACAAATGCAGTGACTCAGTCAGGCAGTCCCTGTCCATACCTGGGCCATCTGCTGCCTGAATGGTACCATCAGGACCACCCTGGGATCTCAGGATAAGCTCTGTTGTGCTGTTATCTTGGTCGCAAATGCAGCGATGTGGGTGTCAAGCACTCCCTGTCCACTCCTGGGCCATCTGCTGCCTGAATGGTACACCAGAATGACTCAGCACGAACTGTGGCCAGAATGCAAAATACTGACCAAAGCCAATCATCTCGAGATCCTATAAATAGCGATCCAAAAGGGAGACCTTTTGAGCTCTCCAGGACCGCAGCGGGCTGCATGACCCAGTATCTCCCCCTGAGCTGGGACGCCTCTCAGGGTAGATTTCGTGAGGATTGAAGCATCGTCTGTCAACGGTTTCGTGAGGACTCAAAGGCCTGATTTCGCGAGGTTCACCGACCATCCGTTGATGAATGCCGGCACATACAAGTGAGTAATTAATGAAACTCACGAAAAGGGTAATTTTAATCACAGGTTAACCTCTGTCTCTGTGTGTGTGTGCAATTTGACTCAGAACTATTTGTCTGTCTGTCTGTGTGTGTGATTTGATTTAGAGCTGTTTGTCGGTCTGTCTGTGTGTGATTTGATGTAAACCCCATCTGTGTGTGCAACCCTGCTGTAAGTTTCGGGTGACCCTTGCCATTCTCGAATCTTTAACTAAGTCGCTATTTTGATTGTAACAAATTCCATTGAATTGCTCTGTTAAATTGGCTGATGCTTAAGTGCTGTTGAGAATTATAGAACCTAATTCTGTGATCTATCTCAAAAATACTAATAAATCCTAAATTGCTGCTAAATCTAAGCCGTGTAAAAAATCACATTCATGACAAATTGGCATAGTCGGCAGGATGGCAAGTAGTGTCACCGATTACTTACGAAAGCATGGTATTAATTGAACCCTGGCTTCTCAAAAGAATGGACCCGTGATAACTGGTATAATTGGGAAGCACTAGAGAAGCAGCTAAATGCTGTGAGGGGTTCGACTAAAGATGGGAAAAAATAAAGGTATAATCTGCAAAATGTTGGGAACATGCTTAGAAGCTGCATGTAGAGAAAGAGGGGAAACAACCTGTAAAATGCAAGATTTGCAGGATGAAATAGAGGGATGTAAAACTACTAAGCTTCTACTATCAGTAAAAATAGAACAGCTGCAAAAACAACTTAAGGAAGCTCAATTGAAAGAACAAAAATTGGGAGAACGTGTTGAAATGATGAATAACTGAACTGCAAACAGGTCCACAGGGAGGGCGAGGTCCAAGTACTTGCAAAACAATCACATTCGACCCGATTCAGATGGCTAATTTGTAAGAACGTTATGGCCGTAAGCCAGGAGAAACTGAAACTGAATACCTATGGAGAGTGTGCCTTACCAGGGGAGATAGAATTTTACTGAATGCTGATGAGGCTAATGGCTACTGGGGCCTTGGTGTCTTTTTGAATGCTGGTCCCGACCCTCTGAATGATCCCCATTCAATAANGACATCATAAATCATGGACGAGAAATGGGATGGGATGACGTGTTCAGTGGAACCAAAAATATAGGTCAAAACGTTAGACAGGTTAAGCAAACACCTCAGAGTCACTCTCGAGAACTGGGACCCATTAATCAACAATCAAGGGCCCGGGAAGAGAGAAATGCATTATGGAAACAAGCCCTGGCAATGGGTATTCCCAGAGTTGCTATTCATAGGCAACTGGCTAGAGTTATTCTAAGCTTGATAGAAGCTTTTTGAAAGCGAGACATAGCACTGTCACCTGCTACTGTCCCCCCCCAACCAGCTTCTGCAGGACCTCCTAATCCTTTTTCCCCTCGGGGAAGGGAGTTAAAAGAATCTCAGAAACAGGAACCAAGAAAATGGGTAAACCCCGGATGGCTATTGGGCCCACCTGTCCAGAAAATCAATATTCATCAATGGATAAGTGATGATGGCCCTTATTTTATGCTTCCTGTAGGTCCTCACCAAAACCCAACTAAATTCCTACTAGATACAGGAGCACAAATATCTGTACTTACCCAAACTGATGCAATCACCTTAGGATTATGACCAGGCCGACCTAAAGTTAAATTAACTGATTTATCCTGTATCATAAAAGGGGTAACCCGTCCGGCCTTCCCCACCGAGACTCTCCCTTTCTTTCTTTTACAGGAAACAATGAACCCCACTAATGACACCATGGGAGCAGCTATTATACTAGACATCGGCATCTTCACATCATTGTGTATACTCCTTTGCCCCCTCTTTGTATTAATCTGCTGGGATCAATATCGATGGCAATGACAGCAATGGTTATATGCCCCTACCCCAACTTCTCTTTTCCTGTTAATCAGAGTAGGTATAATCACCACCGCTCAAACACAAAACCCATGGGGTCACGCATTAGTAAGATATACTGGAAATATGGGAACATCGAGGGAAAGGGCAGGCTTAAACCTTTCTACTTTGGTTATACATGGAAATGAGATATACTTAAGAAATGAATGGAGGTGGGACAGGAAAAATTTTGTTAAGTAATGCTCTTAAAGCTCAAGATATCGGTTTGGACACAGAACAAAATATTTGCCACTTTGAAATACATCCCAAAAAGGATCCTGAAACTATAGGGAAAAGAAAAACAAGTGATGCAACCGCTCACCACCCGCCGACTGACGCCCAGCCAGTCCCCAAGCAGTGATCGCTGCCCCCGGCCAACTCCCCCCAGTTTATATACTGAGCATGACGTCATCTGGGCAACCTGTTCCAGTGCTTAACTACCCTCATTGTAAAAAACTTCTTCCTTATATCTAGCCTACATCTCCCCTTCTTTAGTTTAAAACCATTACCCCTTGTCCTGTCACAACAGGACATATCCACAAAAATGTTCTCAACTCATCTGAAGAGAACCTGGTGAAAGAGGAAATCTTGCACAACAAACACAGAGAACTCAAAGACAAGCTATAGTTCTAATCTATACTATTAGTTCTATATATTACTTCAGTGTCAGCACTGCAAATGTTTATCAGTAAAGACCATGTAATTACAAAAGAGTGTGTATGTGTTCTGTGGCAAACCATATTGGAGGATTGTGCTCTGGAAACAACTGGATCATCTCACTTTTAGAATAAGGACATTTGGAAATTAAAAATGGCCCAAACTAACTGTTATTTACAAATACTGCACATCTCAAAGCTTTCCCAAATCTGTAAAGGATCAGATTATTGAGCAGCTAGGAAGGACTGGCTAGAACTGGAAGCCACTAGACAGAGCAGAGCTGAGAGTAATAAATACAACAAGGAGCATTGTATTAATGGTTGATTTCCACTTCAGACAGCTTCCATGGTCAGTGAGGACTCACTAGTCACACCATACACGCTCATCAAAGTGACAGATAATCAACAAAACTCTCTGGTATGATGGATTTCTATGTTCTCTGATTCTTGAAGAAGAAAATGTTCTCTGAGAAGTCCTGAAAATTCTAGGTATATCACTCCAACCAGAATCAATTTAAGCCCTAAAATGTATCCAGGACCTTCCCTCTATTCCTCATTTCTCAAATGAAAACTACACAGTAAATACAAGCAAAAGTAATCTCTAGTTGAAGTAGGTTTTGGGTAACCAGGGTCCTGGTCCTTTTCCTTTAGCTCTCTCTCTTCTGAGACAAAATAGAGAGTCAGCCAGAAAATATTACCTAATCCCTTGCAGCTCAGCATTCTCAGCCCTTTTTAGGAATTGCCTGATTCCTCTATATTGGGTCTGATAACTGAATACATTTGTCATAAAGAGGCAAATCAATGCTGTTCATTGTGCCTGTTAACCCAGTTTTGTGGTCTGGTATTAGAAAGGTTACATAGATCTATTCATAAGCCTCATATCAAAAAACTTCAGCACCTTCATCAGCTCTCAGAACCTGAGATTAAAAGGAAATCTCTATAGGTGTAGTTCTTTGGGTACCTGTTCTAACTTTTCTTTAATATGTTGGAGGGAGTAAATGTCTTTGCTTAGAATAGGCAATTAAAGACTGTCCTGACAGATTAACATATAGGTCCAAAATGACAAACATGATATTTTGATGATAAACATATTTTCATAGAATAAAAATGATTGAAAAGTAATTCTTCCAGATATATCTAAAGAACAAGTAGCTAACCAGGTTGTCTGTATTTTATCTCTATTTTGGACAAAAGAGTAGCTCTGTTACTAAACTTATTCACCCTTCAGTTGAAATGGTCAACCAGTGTATCATTTGTGTGCAGTTTTGTCATTAAGAAGTTGTTTGTTGATTGTGGGAAATGCTCCATAAATATGTTTACTTCTGTCGTGGTTTAACCCCAGTTGGCAACTATGCCAGCTACTAGGAAGAAAAGTAACTCTAACCCAGCCAAAACCAGGAGATATGGTAAATTAAACATCCATTATATAGGAAAGAGATTAAGAATTCTGAACTACATGATCAAGCAGCTGTGGCCATCTAAAATATTACCAAGTGGCAGTTGCTTGTTACCAACTCTCTGGTAGAAGTCACTTCTACATAGCAAAGTCAACATACTTCTTGGTCAGCTGTTCACAAGTCAGGACCATAATGCTACCCACCCTTGCCAGCCTAACTTATAAACATATTATAAACAACAGCTCTCAGTTATGACCAGATTAATTGTCTCATCAATTTTTGATACCACTGACCAAAACATGCATCATGGTTTAACCCCAGTAGGCAGCTAAGCACCACACAGCTGCTCGCTCACTCCCCCCACAGTGGGATGGGGGGAAAAATTGGAAGGGTAAAAGTGAGAAAACTCATGGGTTGAGATAAAGACAGTTTAATAATTAAAAAAAAAAGGAAAAAAGACAACAAAGAGAGAGGAAAAAAAAAACACCAAGAAAAACAAGTGATGTAAAAGAAAACAATTGCTCACCACCAACTGACCAATGCCCCTCCCCAGTTTTATTGCTGAGCATGACATCGTATGGTATGGAATATCCCTTTGGTCAGCTGGGGTCAGCTGTCCCACCTCTGTCCCCTCCCAACTTCTTGTGCACCCCCAGCCTACTGCTGGAGCAGTGTGAGAAGCAGAAAAGGCCTGCTCAGCAATAACTAAAACATCAGTCTGTTATCAACACTGTTTTCATCACAAATGCAAAACATAGCCCCATACTAGTGACTATGAAGAAAATTAACTCTATCCCAGACAAAACCAGTATACATACTAAACTGAAAGTTAATAAAGCTAAGAACTGTCCACCAGGAATTTGCTGTTGTAGGTATTTAAAATTAAGGAACTTAAATATAAAAAGCATTTGGAGTCCGTAGTTTATTCTGTTCATCTTTCTAAAAAGTTACTGACACAGGGATCTTGCTCACCCAGAGCCTTTAAATTAGTCTCCAGCCTTCTTTTATATTGATTTAACAATTAAGAGCTATGATCCTTGAAAATTTAAAACATCTTTTTATTCAATTAAATTCCAAGGACAAAACCCTTTCTTATTAATTATTAAAGCAGTATGAAAGCAGGCTGGGGACTATTTTATGAGCTCTGACACTGGGATTTTGCTCTGCTCCTGTCAGAAATTTTACTTTACAGGCAAACAGCTACCTGATAGTATTAGGAAAACAAATGGAAAAAATCTCTAGGTCAAGTATCTTCTTGGCTGAAATTGTTAGGTTTGTCTCAGACCTACTGTCCAATATTAGCTTCTATCAAATGCTTCTCATGTTAGTCACATAGGCCCGTCATCAACCATGAAACATATAACAATTGCAAAAGTAAATGCTTGGGTTTTAAAAAACAATTTAAAATAGATGTCCATTGCAAACATAAATGTTGTTTCACATCTGTTAAGTTACTCAGATTCCTCCTTTGCCAAGGTTTGCTCAGTGAGAGGTGCTGGCTGCAAAAGGATTCCTGTGTCCCTTATATCTGCTTGAATGGCTATGTCATCAGCAGCACTCATGTAACTTAGATTTGGTAACTGTGTTACCCAATGACCATGTGCAAATTAAGAGCAGGTTGATCCTATGCTATCATGTCAGTTACCAAAGAGCAAGAATGGCTTACATTTAGGCCAATTAACATTTAAAGGAACAAGGAAGCTATCCTTAATGGCGATCCATATGTTCAAGGACAGAACAGCCAGCAAGTCTATCCAGGATCTTACATCTTTACAAAAAGTGTTTGCAAGCAGATGAATTTTCCCTCTCTTTCTAAAAGCATTTGAGTTCAGATGTAGCTGTATTTCTAGTTATGAACAACAATGAAAGGCAGGAGCAGTTTAAATTTAAGAACTGGCAAGATGTCAGTATCACTTTATACTGGTTTTGGCTGGGACAGAGTCAACTCATTTAGTAAGGGAGGAAGAAGCTTCTCCTAAGCAGGAGCAGGAGGGAGAATCAGAAGAGGCAGCCTGTTCTGCAGCAGAGCAGTCACAAGAACAAGAGAGGGAAGAGAATGAAATCATAAACGAGTCAGTAACCACCTGATCCCTATCCTTGAGTAAGCTACGAGATATGTGAAAAGATTTAAACCATGATCCAGATGAGCTAATTCTCAGCTGGTTACTCCGATGCTGGGATATTGGGGCCAATAGTCAGGAATTAGAGGGCAAGGAAGCCCAGCAGCTGGGATCCCTTACCTAGGGATAAAGCCATTGACAAAGGGATTGGAAAAGGGGCAGCAGTCCTCAGTCTCTGAAGGCAGCTCCTGTTGAGTGTGAAGGAAAGGTATCCCCTGAAGGAAAATCTTGCAAATTTCCAAAGCAAATGGACCATGATTGAGGGATGTATGCAGTATCTGAGGGAATTTGGTGGAGGTGATCTACAACAACCTGGACAACAACCAAGCATCCAGAGACCCAGATGAAATCTGGTGCATCTGGTCCAAGTGGCGAAAGTTTGTACAAAGGGCACCAACGTCATATGCCAACACCCTGGCGATGATGAGCTGGACAGACACAGAGGCACCAACTGTGGATGCATTGGCCAGCCAACTCCAAGAATTCAAAGAGAATCTCACTTCCTCCCTATAGAGCTGCATCTTGGATGTGGAGAAACTGTTCTAACAGTTCCAGCAATTCAAAAAGGATATGTCTTCTTTCTCACTCATATTGACCAATATCTCACCTATTAAGTGTCAGCCTTTTTCTGCTCAAGGGAAACGGTACCGCTGGCACACACAACGTGCCACCCTGTGGTTCTATCTGCGTGACCATGAGGAGGAAATGAGGAAGCGGGATGGTGAACCTACTGTCCTGGTTTCAGCTAGGATAGAGTTAATTTTCTTCATAGTAGCTGGCGTAGTGCTGTGTTTTGGAGCACAAGAAGCTGGGAGGGGGCACAGCCAGGACAGCTGACCCAAACTGGCCAAAGGGCTATTCCATACCATATGATGTCATGCNCTGTTTTTCACACAGTCATACAGTCACACACACACCCCCCCCCCCCCATGTTCTCAGACAACCCTGTGATTGGTTGGCAGGACCATCCACCATCTTCCAGTTTACCTGGAAGAATGTCAGAAAAGGACACCCCCTCTTACTGTATACATGGAGGCTGCCATTTTTGACAGTGCAATTCCCCATGTGTTTTCATACTGCTTTGTGATTGGCTGGCTGCTTTCCATTTTTTTAAATTGCCATACCCACGTCATCTCAGAGCACACTCTGACTGGTTGCCCTTTTCCTTTGGACTAAGAAATATTCATATATAAAATTATATACATTTATATACACATATATACATATTTCTGTATATAAAAATATATATAAAGGAGTGTACAAATATGTATATATTGGGTGTATGTGGCAAGGTTTGGTAGCAGAGGGTGAGCTGCAGGGGTGGCTTCTGTGGGAAGAGGTTAGGAGCTGCCCTGTGCCAGACACAGCCAGTTCCAGCCAGCTCAGCAATGGACCAACCACTAATCAGTGAAGTTTGTGGTGCCTTTGTGAAAACATATTTAAGAAAGCACAGAAAAGGCTGGATAGAGAAAGGAGAAGAAAACAAAGAAAGTGAGAAACAATAGAGGGAACACCAAGGTCAGAGGAGGTGCTCCATGGTGTCAGAGCAGATATTCCCTGCAGCCAATGGGAGAACCCATGCTGGAGCAGAGGAAAAGTGTGACAAGAAAGGAGTGTCAGAGAGAAACTGCTTTGTACTGACTGTAACACACCTCTTTCCTGCCTTTGCATTGCTCATTGCCTTGCTGAAGGGACTGAGTATAACCTGTGGCTATAACAAGGGGGGAGAAGAGGAGTTTGGAGTGAAGCTGAACCTAGGAAAGGGGGGAGGAAAGGTGTTTTCTCTATGTGTTTTAATTTCTGTCTTTTTGTTTCTCAATACCCGAGTTAGTAATTAAATATATATATTAATTGGCAATAAATTAAGTTAATTTTCTCCAAGTTGACTCTGTTTTGCCCTCAATGGTAACTGGTAAGCAATCTCCCTGTCTTTATTTTGACCCATGAGCTTTCTCACTCCTTTTCTTCCTATTTTCTCCCTGATGAGGTGGGGTGGAGTGAGCGAGCGGCTGGGTGGGAGTTTGGCTGCCCATCCAAAGCCAACCAACCACAATGTATAAATATATATTTTATTTATATATAGATACACTTTATATATATAGTTATATGTTTTATATGTAGCATATATATATACACACACAAAGATATAAATTAAATATTTATATCCATAAATGTGTAGGTATAAAATGTAGAAAGCATTCATGAATAAGAGCTAATGAAATGAATAATTAAAGTTTAAATGTGAATAGAAAGGAATTAAAAAAAGTAAAAGATGGGTTCCCCACCACCACCCACTTTACTAGGCTGCTGAACAAGCTTTAACATGTCTGGGGTCAGCAGGAAGGTCAAGAGGGCAGGGGGTGTCACAAGGGCAGGGGACACAAACCAGTTAGAACACACCCAAGGGCTACAGACCCCTCCTAGGAGGCTCATCAAGGGGCCCCTGCACAACCCCTCCACCCCTTGCAAAGAAGAGACCAACCTTGTGAGATAGACCAAGAGGCCCCCACTTCCACTTCCACTTGGTGGATATGCAACAGTTTTCCAAACACAATGATGGTGTTAAGTACATCTTAACGGTGATAAACATATTATCAAAGCATGCCTGGGCCATTGGTCTATAAGGCAAAACAGCTTCTGAAATAGCCCAGGCTTTTAAAACAATATTAAGCAGTGGGTGAATGTCTCAAATTACAGACTGACCGTGGAAAAGAATTTTTAAACCAGCCTTTAAACAAGCTGTTAAAGCAATAGAATGTTCACCATTCTGTTATTAATAATGAAGCAAAAGCTTCTGTCATAGAGCATTTTAACAGGACACTCAAACCCAAGATCTGGAAATATTTTACTCGCTGTGGTGGGTTGACCTTGGCTGGATGCCAGGTGCACACTCCCCCCCTCCTCAGCTGGACAGGGGAGAGAAAATATAACGAAAGGTTCATGGGTTGAGATAAGGACAGAGAGAGAACACTCATGACTTACCGTCACGGGCAAAACAGACTTGACTCGGGGGAAATTAATTTAATTTATTGCCAACCAAAAATCAGAGTTGGGTAATGAGAAACAAAACTAAATTTTAAAACACCTTCCCCCCACCCCTCCCTTCTTCCCGGGCTCAACTTCACTCCAATTTTTTTTCTCTACATCTTCCCCTCTGAGTGGCACAGGGGGACAAGGAATGGGGGTTGCGGTCAGTTCATCACACATTGTCTCTGCCACTCCTTCTTCCTCACACTCTTCCCCTGCTCCAGCATGGGGTCCCTCCCATGGGAGACAGTCCTCCACGAACTTCTCCAACGTGGGTCCTCCCCATGGGCTGCAGTTCTTCACGACCTGCTCCAGCGTGGGTCCTTTCCACGGGGTGCAGTCCTTCAGGAACAGACTGCTCCAGCATGGGTCCCCCACAGGGTCACAAGTCCTGCCAGCAAACCTGCTCCAGTGTGGGCTCCTCTCTCTCCATGGGTCCACAGGTCCTGCCAGGAGCCTGCTCCAGTGTGGGCTTCCCTTGGGGTCACAGCCTCCTTCAGGCACATCCACCTGCTCCGGTGTGGGGTCCTCCACGGGCTGCAGGTGGATATCTGCTCCACCATTAACCTCCATAGGCTGCAGGGGAATCTCTGCTCTGGCACCTGGAGCACCTCCTCCCCCTCCTTCTTCACTGACCTTGGTGTCTGCAGGGTTGTTCCTCTCACATATTCTCACTCCTCTCTCCCAGCTGCTGTTGTGCAGGGGTTTTTTCCCCTTTCTTAAATATGTTATCACAGAGGTGCTACCACCGTTGCTGATTGGCTTGGCCTTGGTGGGTCTGTCTTGGAGCTGGCTGGCACTGGCTCTATCAGACATAGGGGAAGCTTCTAGCAGCTTCTCACAGAAGCTACCCCTGTAGTGTCCCCGCTACCAAAGCCTTGCCACGCAAACCCAATACAATCATGCAACACTTTTCAGTACATTGCTGTGTTGTTGGAGTTTATAAAGAGCTATAACCATAGCTTCCACTGAACTATCAGATCCAGGTCTGTGGACATGAATGAACCCTTTAAACTCTGCAAGGGTTAGGAAAACTGTATATGGGAATGTGTTTAAAATTAAAGAATTTGTGCCTTTGCTTGAACAGGGACACCATGTCAGGGTGTCTAGAACTAAAGAGAGATTTGAGAAACGTTATGAGAAAATGTCATAGTAGCTGAAATTGTGAGAAGGGGACTGATAAACTTTTGTTGAACAGTGCAGATGTAAAAATTAGGCTGATGCGCAGCAAAGATAGCTTTTGTTTGATGACCTCTCCAGTGGCAGGGGCTTGCAAGCTGGTTATCCCCAATGCCTTGCTGTTTGTGAAGAAAGCGCAGGTGGCACCTGCAGTGCATTTGGAACATGCTGAGGTGTTACTTATGGCAAATGCTAAATACCCAGTGGATGGGGTGGGCATGAAATTGTTCAGCATACCATCTGGCAGTCGTGTCAGCAAGCAGGAAAATATGTTCATGGGACAACTGCCCAAGCTTGTTTTTATTGGATTTGTAAATAACTGCTTTTAGCAGCCATAAATTTTGTGGCTCTCTATGTGGATGGCAAACAAATCCTAGCAAAACCACTGCAACCTGATTTTGAGAACAGCTAGCAATTTCCTGGCAGATCAAAACTGTGCAGAGTTTTTTGATGGCTATCCCCTGAACAACGTTCTCTTTCCTGAAAACATCATGTCCTTTTTAAAACACAACGCTATGGACATCGCTTTCCAGAGGAAGCAACTGCAGCATCCCCTCTCCACAGCCTGTGGATACCACTGCATCTTTTTCCTACATCACCATAACAAGGACTGCCTTTTGAACAGCTTTTTAAACTGTATTCTAATGCATTAGTTCAAAATGACGAGATGGTGATGTATTTTGTAAAATATGAATATGGAGCTTTCCCCATGACCAGAGCTACTCAAAATACGTTTCAGAAGCCCCAGACCTGCATCTCTTGTAATGATTTTCATAAATGTATTCTGTAAATAAAACTTACAACCCAAATGCAAGGCTGTGTGTGTTCTTTAACTATTCCCCCACCCTTGTTTTTTTTAAAGGACGCTACAGGCAACAAAGTTGAAAGGTCTAATGAATATTTTTTTTCAACAGTAAACTTTAGAAGGTGAGCCACTGGGCTTTAGGTGGTATGTGTGGTGCTTCTTGGTCTTTCTCAGTCCCTTTTAGTTGTTCCAAGAGATCCCAGTTCTCTGTATTACCCATGACAGAAGATGGGACATTCACCACAGCCATGGCTTTCATAAAAACATTCCAACCTTTAGGTTTTCTCAGGCTAGAAGGGGCACGAGTCTGACAGATGCCTCAGACTAAGTCGAATAGGCTGGACCCCTTGATGACATCTCCTTTGTATACAAAACTTCCCTGGTTATCCCAAGAAATATGCTTGGATTGCCCTATCTTACCAAGGAACATTTGTGCAGTCTTCCTATATTGTGGATGTACATTATCCAATGCTTCCTGGACCACAGGGTTGGGGGGGTGGGGTGTCTCAGGAGTCCCAAGGGACTTTTCTGCTTCTGTTTCATTTTGTTCCAGAAAAACAAGAGTTATTTTCCCCCTTCCCTGATCACTCTGCTTCATGTGTACCAAGTACTCTTGAAGAGCGGCTGTATATACCTTAGCTTTCTAGTAGGCTGTCAAGGCTGGTTGGTGGAGAATGTCTCTCATTTCTGCATCCAAAGAGTAGGCTGCCCTAATGTCTTCCCCAGGTAGCGGTGACACCCTTAGCTGCTCCAACTGGTTTGCAGGTGACAGATACATTTTTTTTCCACATGTTCCACCACTGTTTTACCACAAGTCCTGTGATGACCGGAAGAGCAAAACTTACAAGAGGACCCACTGGCTTGCTTCACCATCAGCTTCTTTCTTTTGAAGGACATGGTTTTCCTACCCAATCTTTTAATGAATTTGCAGACCTTTTTCAGCACACCTACCTGGTGAGATGTTAATGGAATATTCCCCTTCAGGGTATTCAGGGCAATTTCAGAAATGGCCTTTATCAGGTCATTGGAAGCAGTGCACACTATTGCTGTCCTCTACCAGGGGAGAACTGAATCAACAGCTCCAGGAGGGACAGGTTACTCTTCAGACACTGGGACATCTTGTTCCCATGGCTGCACCAATAGCAACACAGGTGGATGGGATGGGTCCTCTGTATTTATTGCCAAGCAGCGGTCTTTTTTTTTTTTCCAATAAGTAAATTGCCAGTCACTCTGGTGGGAAAAGACCAGTTCTTAGCCTAAAAGCCTCAAGGGTAGAAGTATTTAAATAGACAACCAGAAACCCATAGGGTGCCTTCATAGCATCTTCGAACACTTCTAAAAAGAACCAGGACTTCCCAAGATACATCTGCCTGGCTAGGGATGTGACCTAGAGCCTACCTTGGGGGTTCTTAAATAGCACCATATATTTGGTGTTGAGAGTGATGGTGTGGGTCTTTTTGCCCTGGCAAAAACCATCCTGGACAATGTACAGGATTCTAAGATTCCTAAGATGCACATACTTGGTAAAAGCTTTCTCAATTTCATCTGTGTCACAAGCTGAATTCATTAAATCATCAATCACAACCATATTCCAAGGGGAAATGGTTAGCAACCTGCTACGCCACTTAG
>VYZW01017714.1:0-10215 GCA_013401315.1 Balaeniceps rex
GCTCAGCATATAAAGCTGGGGGAAGAAGGAAAGGGGGGATGTTCGGAGTTATGGCGCTTTGTCTTCCCAAGTAATTACGTGTGATGGAGCCCTGCTTTCCTGGAGATGGATGAACACCTGCCTGCCAATGGGAAGTAGTGAATGAATTCCTTGTTTTGCTTTGCTTGCGTGCATGGCTTTTGCTTTACTTATTAAACTGTCTTTATCTCAACCCATGAGTTTTTTCACTTTTACCCTTCCGATTGTCTCCCCCATTCCATTGCAGGGGGAGTGAGCAAGCAGCTGTGTGGTGCTTAGTTGCCGTCTGGGGTTAAACCATGACAGAGGGCAACCCCCTGCCCCTCCTTCCTTGCCTGTCCCTTCTGAACAGTTTATAGCTATTGATTGCAGATATCTTTATCTTTGACTAAACCTATATTTTTATTTTACTAATTATGTGACATATCAAGTTTTTTACTGCATTTATCTTATCAAAGAAAGCTATCAGATGTCTGACATGATCTATGCATAAAGACATGGGAAATCTTATTCTCTTCTTCATTTATCTCTGTTTTTTGATATAATTTTTTTCTAAACCATCACATTGTACTGAAAAACAAAAATAATGGACCTGCAGTGGCCAGGATTATTTCCCCCTTTTAATATATATTTTAAGTAATATAGTAGCACTCTGAATTGATGAATTTCTTAGCAACTCTTCTAGATTTTCAGTCTTGTGCCAGCATTTTCAAATCTAGGAATAGGGACAGTAGTATAGGTGATGACTGATTGTTGATGGAATGTACTAAAGATAATAGGCACCAGGATATCTATAATGAGGAGCAGAAGGCCAAGAGATCTCTAAAACAACAAACATATATCCTCGAGTGTCAAAATTCCCCTTTACTCCTCTTTTAATAGTCAGCAAGATCCACTAATTAGTGTCCCCTAAGTGAACCAGCTAATTATAATATGAAAACCACACCTCTGTTGGAAGAGCTACCCACCTCCAAAGGGAGACTCCTACCCACTGAGCATGTGTAGTGATTTTAAAGGGAGCTATGTCTTTAAATCGAAGCGCAAATAGAAATAACCAATGACTAACAAGTAGGTGTCAAAGAAAAAGTAGAAATAACCAACGACTAACAAGTAGGTGTTAACAATAGGCATAGTGACTTTGTTTAATTGTATAAATATGTGATGCAAGGATAACAGGGTGTGCTAGCTTTGTGGAATTACCACCTAGCACCCATCTCTGCGCAGAAATGGAATAAAGCAAATATCTCGACTGTGTGAATTGGTTCTTGCACACCGGGTAAAGAACCCATCTTTGGGACAATATAGGTACCACTTTAGAGCCTTCCAGTTCTGAGGTACTTCTGGGTAAAGTGGTAGAGATGGCCATTCCTGCCAGCCAATCACAACAGAGCATGTGACCAGAAGAGGGGGTTGACTTCTGGAGCAAATGGCCCCTGAGGCTTCTGGGAGTGTGTGGTATTTCTGTCAGAAGCTGGGGGCAGGGCACCTGTCACTTCTTATCTTGTATAAAAGTGGTACCTATACTACTGGGGACACTTTTGTTACCACGTATGAATTCACCAGTCCTTTGGGTTCTGCTTTTACCTCAGCAGCAGTAACTTTCATTCCCTACTATTAATTCTATTAACCATCCTGCCTTTATCCCAATAGTCATCTTCACTGTCTTCTCTGAGTATTTTATTAGTTTGGAGCCATACTTAATATATTTTCATTTTCCTGCCTCACTGCACAGTTTTACCAGAAGTTTTACATTATTTTCTCTTCATCTATATAACTAAAAACCATTTGCCAAAAAATTCCACACAAGAAGAGGCGCTACCAATGTCGCTGATTGGCTCAGCTTTGGCCAGCGGCGGGTCCGTCTTGGAGCCAGCTGGAACCGGCTCTGTCCAACATGGGGGCAGCTTCTGGTGTCTTCTCACAGAAGCCACCCCTGCAGCCCCCCCGCTACCAAAACCTTGCCACATAAACCCAATACACCCTTTCATTCCATCCTCAGGTAAATTCATTGTAAAGAAGTTCCACATAGTATAGCTCCTGTGTGTTTTTAAACTGGTGGGATATATTCATTTGGTTTAGGTTTAAGATGTTAATGTTTAAGCAAAGTTCCTTAAGTAATATTACCTATTTTTAAATATAATATAGTTAAATATAAATATATTTTTTTTAATTTTATGAGCACTTTCTCAAAATATTTAACTTGAAAGTGTTTAAAATTCTGCCCATCTGTAGAACCTGCTCTGATTTTCTTGTCTATTTTCCTAGATTTTTCCACAGTAGATAGGTTGCTAAATTCTTGCTACAGATGTTTTATGTTTATTTCCATTGCTTGTATGCTGAAGGGAAAAAACCTCCACAAAAACACAAACTATTTTAGTAAATTTATGCATCTTAAGAACTAACCATACTTTCAAGTTCAGTTATGAAGATGTGAAATAGTTCATGACTGGAGCAGCCATAGTCTCCTGTCTCCAAACAACTTAAATGCTGATATGGAAAGGTACAGAACTGCATGAAACTCCAGTTTTCAGATTACCACAAAAAACATATATCCATATGAACTCCATACATAATAACTAGAAACAGCAGCTGCTTAGGTAAGGCTGGCCTATATAAGAACTCTCAGAAGAGTAACTCTCAGGCTGGCCTAATATAAGAACTCTCAGAAGGGTAACAATGCTTCTCTGCCTCTCAGTTTCTCCATCTACAACATCGAGATTTCATTTTTTTTTAAAGCACTTTGAGTACTCTTTATTAGATGATAGCCTGGTCCCTACTCTGAGTAGGAGTTTGTATCAGAGGACCTCCAGAGGTCCTTTCCAATGTAAATTATTTTATGATTGTATGACTATACCCCACTACCATGTCTAATCTGTGATACTTTCCTAACTGTAAAAATCCAGAAAAGTGTGTTTACTCATCTTCCTTGCATATGAGAACCAGTAAACAAAGGGGAGGAAATGAAAGGAGACATCATCCATGGAACAGAATTTGAGAGAGAGATAAGAAAAAAGAATATATGCAAGACCAGGGCTGCATAATGTAGCGTTTGAAAACTAAGACAAGAAATGTGGGCTCCATGACGTTGGGCTCCATCTGTTATGGTGGTCACTCAGGACAGGAGAGCTCAAGTCAGGTCACTGCTGCACTTGCACTGCTTCTTGTAAGGCTCGTCCTCCACTGCTTCAGGTGGTTCCTGCTATAGCACTTCCTATAACATGCAACTCAAATCACAGGTTACAACAATTTAAAGGTATATCCATTACAATCTCCACCCCTGGTCCCTTTGGACCAGACCATAGGATTTAACATTGCAATGAACTCCTCCCCTTGCCCCTGCTCTGGAGTGGACTTATCCATGTACCACAGTCCCTTAGGGGAGTACCTGCTCCAATGTGGCCTTATCTATGAGCCACAGTCTCTCCAGGGGTATACCTGCTGCGGCATGGACTTATCCACAGCCACAGTCGCTTCGAGGTGCACCTGCTCAGGCGCGGCCTTATCCATGGGCCACAGTCCCTTCAGGGGCATACCTGCTGTGTTGTGAACTTATCCATGGCTACAGATGCATCGAGGTGTTCCAGCATGGCCGTTATCTCAAACCCTTCGAGCCCCACATTGGGCGCCAAAAAGGACTGTTTTGGGTTCAACCCCGGCCGGCAACTAAGCACCACACAGCCTCTCGCTCACTCCCCCCACAATGGGATGGGAGGGTAGAATCAGAAGGTTCAAAGTGAGAAAACTGGTGGATTGATATAAACACAGTTTAATAGGTAAAGCAAAAGCTGCACGCACAAGCAAAACAAAACAAGGAATTCATTCAATACTTCCCATCAGCAGGCAGGTGTTCAGACATCTCCAGGAAAGCAGGGCTTCATCGTGCATAACGGTTACGTGGGAAGACAAATGCCATAACTCCGAATGTACCCCCTTCCTTCTTCCCCATGGCTTTTATTGCTGAGCATGACATCATATGGTATGGAATATCCCTTTGGTCAGTTGGGGTCAGCTGTCCCAGCTGGGTCCCCTCCCAACTTCTTGTGCACCCCCAGCCTACTTGCTGGTGGGGTGGTGTGAGAAGCAGAAAAGGCCTTGACTCTGTGTAAGCACTGCTCAGCAATAACTAAAACATCCCTATGCTACCACAAATCCAAAACATAGCCCCATACAAGCTACTATGAAGAGATTTAACTCTATCCCAGCCAAAACCAGTACACCTAGCAGTCAGTAATCTTGTCACTTCCACCTTCTGCTTGTGAATGGTAACCAAGTCTCTATATAAAGTGGTCTTTGTAACCTTTTCTTGCTTTTATTCACAAATAAAAGGAAATTGAAATTCAGAATGAAAGAAAAGGAACATTTTCATTAAGAGCATATAAGTTGTTTGAATGGTGGTGTTTGTAATAAATCTATTTTAAAAGTATCTCAGAACTGACAGACCAGCCTGCAGCTTTGAATTAATTCTCTGTAATAAGAACAATTAAACAATTAAACATACTGGCCTGGATAAAGCTAGTAATATTGCTCCTATACTTTAAGTTTAAATACGTATTTCATAATATAACAGTCTGATTATCTGACAAATATTTTAAGACAAGTGGAAATATTTTAATTTAGGTGATAAATGGCAGTTAATTCCCACATAAAGCATTGAAGATTCTAAAATAAAAATACCTTCAACCTCTACTCACTAAAACTACAGGGATTTTTCTGGTGAATTTAGGTGCCAAGTGCAGATTCACTGCTGCAATCAGTGTGGAACTTAGTTGTCCTGGGACATTAGATATTTTTCTTTATTTTACCAGAGTGGAAAAACATATTGGGAACTAAACCTTAACTTTTCACTCTACTAATCATTAATTAATAATGCTTATGGATTAATTTAGATACTAAAAGTAACTGTCACAACTCCAAAATATTAACTCATTACATGCCATGGTACTGCTTCTGAATATTGTCAAAGTTTTTAAGGACTAGGTGACCTTTTTTGTGTGGTTCCCCGAAACATGAATAATATTCATTCTCTGTGTTCTCTGTGTCATTTTCAGGTTGCTTCTGGCTTCTTTCTTTGTATCCCTTTTTTGAAAATCCAGCTGGTGGTTTTATTCTTCCATGTATTTTGCTTCATTCCATTTCCTTCCATTCCTTAAAATAATTTTTAATGAAGTATTTTGCCTGTTAGGCTAGGTATGAGGAAGACAAGAATATGAACTTTAAGTTAGGGAAAACTGTGGGAAATGGGAAAGAAAAGGGGAAGCCAAAGAATATTCATTTTCAAGTCAACTTCTGCTGTGACTCATGTCTTACCAGTCTCTGAATTCCTTTGTTTAAGGTCAGTTCAGGCCTAGAGGAAAGAGATTTCAGAAGAATACATAAATTAAAACATATGTAATTGCAGAAAGGAGCAGAAAGGTTGAGATTTCACTGTGCAACAACATCCTGATGCTAGTGCATGCTAAAAATTATATGTTCTTCTCAAAGTTTTGTGGCTTGCTAACCTCTTTGGTGTTACCAATTCATAACTGGTTATATCAGTCCTGCGGAAAGAACGTTATCAGCCTCCATTTAAAAGGGCTGTCTTGTAGTTGCAAGACTTGAGCCTAGGAAGAGCTGGCCTTCAAGAAAACAGCTAGGTTTCAAAGACTTTTGCTCCTAGCAAAAATAGCTATGGTTCAATAGACAAGATTTTCTCCCCCTGAAGGGCATAAACCACGAGTTTTCCTCTCCACCTATGATCTTATTCAGGCTCTCTAAAAATGTTGCATTGTAAATTTTTGATTTAACATTCATTTGATCCTTTGCAACTTTATTTCCAATTTAACCTTTTTGTTAATGCCTCTTATACTCCCCCACTTCCTGTGCACCTTCTCTTCCTGCATCATTCAGTCAGGGCACATAGCAAAGAGTGGAATTTGTTTCATTAGGTGAGTGCATTCTGCCTTGCTGTTTAAATGTAATGAAAGATAAAAGCCATTGTGAATGAACATAGATATTTGCAAAATTGCTTCCTGAGAGTAAGAAGTTTTATGAGATTAAAGATAATAAAATGAAAGTTTGCAAGTCTCTCAATTTTGGGGACAGAGATAGAGATTAGTGTAGCAAATCTATTATAATTGTTTTAATTTAAACAAAAATCAATATTCAGAGAAAAAACAGAAGACAGAACATAATTTCTATATATTTACCAAAAATTTACTTCTAATTTCCATCTCAGTTTTATGGCATTGCTGTTGAATTGCTTACTTCTACAGGAAATAAATACTTGAAATGAATTGATCTGTCAAATAGTAGGGTATGCTATCAAAGGTAATAAACAATTGCTTGGTTTTTACTTAGCCAGAGGGCTCCTGTACTGGGTCTGGCTGGGATGGAGTTAACTTTCTTCATAGCAGCCTATATGATGCTGTGCTTTGCATTTGTGACCAAAACAGTGTTGATAACACACCAATGTTTTGGCTATTGCTGAAAGATGCTTGCACAGCATCAAGGCTTTCTCTTTTTCCCACTCTACTCCCCTCAAGGAGTAGGCTGCAGGTGGGCAGGAGATTGGGAGGGGACACAGCGAGGACACCTGATCCAAATTGATTAAAGGGATATTCCATACCATATAACATCATATTCAGCAATAAAAGCTGGGGTAGAGGAAGAAGAAGGGCGGTGCGGTGCGGTGCGGTGCGGTGCGGTGCGGTGCGGTGCGGTGCGGTGCGGTGTGGTGTGGTGTTTGGCTTCCAAGGTAGCCATTGCTCAGAGACTGGCTGGGCATTAGCCTGTTTGTGGGAGATGGTGAGTGATTGCCTTTGCGTTGCCTTTTTTCCCCTTCTTTCCTTCACATATTAAACTATCTTTATCTTGACCCACAAGTTTTATTGCTTTTGCTCTTCCTACTCTCTCCCCTATCCAGCTGGGGGGGAGGGCAGTGAGTGAGTGGCTGTGTGGGTGCTTGGCTGCTGGCTGGGGCCAACCTACAACAGCTGTTAATAATCTCTTAGCATCCTCTTTTGTTCTCACATACTCACTATCATCAGCATATTACAGAATTGATTGCCTCCTGCTTTTAATTTAAATGTTAATTCCTGAAGAGTATATTTTTTTAATTTTAGTTTTATAATTCCTGGTCAAAGCAAATGCTCTTTAATTCTGTTTTAAAGCGATTTAGAGCAAGTTAAAGATTTTGAGAGAAGAACAATTCTATTTACCCATGGCCTCGCTTAAAGGGGAATGACCTGATATGCCTGGTAAAATTACATATTCAGGAGCTTTGCCAAGACATCTGTTGACATCCATCTTTTTTGAAAAGATAAAAAGAACCAAAGCTATAAAATTAGCCTAAGTAGCTTTTGATGTAAAGAACAGATCACTCTTAATGTGCGCAGTGCACAGAGTCCTTTTTATTCCCAGGAAAGACCTCATATATTTTGAGTATAGGAATTCTAGTTATGATATGCATAACAGTGCATGAAAGTATAGTAAATTATATGAATTGCTGCAGTTCTTGGAAAATGTTTGATGGCAATCTCCCTCCAGATCTGATTAATTTAGACAGTGACCAAACCACCAGAACACACATGATGATAATGGATTTCCACTTAATTAGATGACTTTTCCTTTCACACTGAACCGATACGCCAACTGAGAGACAGTCTTTACGCACACTCCAATCTGAATGTTGAGAAGACTGATATTTCTTCAAATTCATTCATGTGGGCTTTTTTGTCGCTATTCTATGTGGAATTTCTTTACAATGAATTTACCTGAGGATGGAATGAAAGGGTGTATTGGGTTTACGTGGCAAGGTTTTGGTAGCAGGGGGGCTGCAGGGGTGGCTTCTGTGAGAAGACACCAGAAGCTGCCCCCATGTTGGACAGAGCCAGTTCCAGCTGGCTCCAAGACGGACCCGCCACTGGCCAAAGCTGAGCCAATCAGTGACAGTGGTAGCACCTCTGTGATAACATACTTAAGAAGAAGGGAAAAAAAACCCACACACTGGGACACAAAATGCAGCTGGAGAGAGGAGTAAGAATATGTGAGAGGAATGACTATGCAGACACCAAGGTCAGTGAAGAAGGAGGGGGAGGAGGTGCTCCAGACACCAGAGCAGAGATTCCCCTACAGCCTGTGGTGAAGACCATGGTTAGGCAGGCTGTCCCCCTGCAGCCCATGGAGGTCCACGGTGGAGCAGATATCCACCTGCAGCCTGTGGAGGACCCCATACCGGAGCAGGTGGATGTGCCCAAAGGAGGCTGAGACCCTGTGGGAAGCCCGCACTGGAGCAAGCTCCTGGCAGGACCTGTGGACCCATGGAGAGAGAGGAGCCCACACTGGAGCAGGTTTGCTGGCAGAACTTGTGACCCTGTGGGGGACCCATGCTGGAGCAGTCTGCTCCTGAAGGACTGCACCCTGTGGAAGGGACCCATGCTGGAGCAGTTTGTGGAGAACTGCAGCCCGTGGGAAGGACCCATGTTGGAGAAGTTCATGGAGGACTGTCTCCCGTGGGAGGGACCCCACGCTGGAGCAGGGGAAGGGGGTGAGGAGTCCTCCCCTTNAGGGACCCCATGCTGGAGCAGGGGAAGAGTGTGAGGAGGAAGGAGTGGCAGAGACAAATTGTTAGGAACTGCCCACAACCCCCATTCCCTGTCCCCCTGTGCCGCTTGAGGGGAGGAGGTAGAAGAGTTGGGAGTGAAGTTGAGCCTGGGAAGAAGGGAGGGGTGGGTGGAAGGTGTTTTTAGATTTGTTCTTATTTCTCATTATCCTCCTCTGATTCGATTGGCAATAAATTAAATTAATTTCCCCGAGTAGAGTCTGTTTTGCCTGTGACAGTGATTACTGAGTGATCTCCCTGTCCTTATCTCGACCCACAAGCTTTTTGTCATATTGTCTCCCCCTGTCCTGTTGAGTAGGGGGAGTGGTAGTGAGGCTTGGTGGGCACCTGGTGGCTAGCCAAGGTTAATCCACCACAAAGGGATTCCTATATTCTAGTCTCCAGAACTTTTTGAATCAACAGTCTAATATCGAGCAGTCGCATCAATATCTGCAATATGCTACAAATATCAGAAAACAGAGTTTTAAGTAAACAAGTTTGAGACTGTGGAGAGAAAACAGTATTTTGGGTTTATTTCTTTGGCATAAATTCTAATTTTTGTAACCTTATGTTTTTATATTTGCGCTTATTGTACAAAAATGTGCTAAGACATTATATCTATTATATATAATAAGGAAAATAATTGCAAGCTTTTTCGTATATTAATTTGTGCTTTGTAATAGGAAATGGTTGAAATGAGCAATCACTTTGAGTATAAAGTAGAACTTAAATATTGCAATTATATTCCAAATTAGTTCCAAATAAGATTCTCAGCTTGGTTGACGGCTGTGCGCAAATCAGGCTGGCACAGAAGACTCTGCAGTTAGGGATCTAGATCTATATATCAAAGGTTAAACATGACATAGGCTGTACACCTGTTTCTATCTCCATTTGCCTGATTCTATATTTTCATGTTGTACATTTATATCCAACCAGATAAAAATTACAGATATTCATGTTCACAAGGGTACTCTAAATTATAGTATGATTCATGTAGTAATGCTGCTCTAGTTGCAGTTTGCTCAAAGCAAAATTGATATCTGTTTACCATCACTTCTTTAATAAAAATGCAAGTAAAGAAAAAAGCATGAACATTAACAGCACATACAAAGCTATTTGATGGCCAAAAATGATTATTAAACAGCTACATTTAGTATACAGAATTGAATGATCTGTATATTTAAGATTTTTTTTATTCTTTCAAAATGTTACTGGTTTGGGTTACAAACTGGGGTAGAGTAAGAGATGATCCAGGAAAACAGCTCCACATGAGAGAACAAAACCTTGACGTTGGCTTCTCAGAATACTTTTTATTTTGCTTAATGTTTTCTGGAGTTGTTTGTTTAATCACTGATGTTTTGTTGAAGATTAAGTCAATTCTGCTTTTATATATAAGAAAATAGCTGATGAAACAATCGAATGTAAGTATTTCTGTGTATGAAGTGTTTTTTTGACAGTTTGCTATTGGTGGAAGGAGCTGGGGAGGCTTGGCAGTATCTGAATTATGGCTAAGGGTAGGACTTTATTTAATTTGCACAGGAAAAAAAAGCCCCACTGAAAGTTAACTGATGTTGTCAATTTAAATAGTTGTCCTGGTTTCAGCTGGGAGAGAGTTAATT
>VYZW01017715.1:0-37234 GCA_013401315.1 Balaeniceps rex
GGTCCCACTACGGACCCCTGAGGAACACCACTTGTCACTTTATTTTACTATGCTACTTTCTATGCCATTTTTGCCCTAAACTTAAAAGTGCAACTCGGTACACAAAAGGCAAGAGACAGAATCCAACAATGCAATTAAAGATTATGTCAGGGTAATCTGAAAATTAGCTATACATTTACATTCTACTAGGCAGACTTTGAGAATTATTATTAACAATCTTCCTTGAACCACAGTAAGGTAAAGTCGAAAAGTCAGCAGCTGCTGAGTGGGCAAACTCTTCCTACAGTTTACAGTGAAGTTTACTTCATCAATAATTTGTCTGCTACAATGAAGCACCTTAAAAGCACAAATGCCAAAAGTAAAAAGGGATCTGCAACAGACAGAAAAAAATACTATTTTCAAAACTCTTTTAAAGACATGTTTAGGACAAGCCAATGCCTGCCGAGTAACTAGAATTTGAAAGAAATTAAGTTTGAGTACACTCTTCAATAATATCCTTTGAAAGAGTTTTCACTTTAGAATACACAGATTCTAAAAGCAGGACCACTTTAATAAAATTTTAAGGGTTACATAGCATTATTGAAAGACCATGGCAAAAACAAGTTTCAGGTTTCACTGGATGGAGTGTAAGTGTGGTCTAGACACTCCTGCTGGCCAATGTTAAAATTACCTTTGCAGCTATCACCTTGACTGTGACATGCAAAATGGAAAAGCTTCCAGTTTTCAGAGCTGATCCAAAGCACCTGCATTCGACCTTTTTATCATTTTTATACTTACAAGGGGAGGAGAAAGTTGGTGGGACAGCAGGTGGAAGGATTTAAGTCCAATCTTTATTAGCAATCCTCACCCTTCCATTATTTCCCTATCAGAAGCTAGGTCTGTGAGACACTTCACTCAGAATGCAAAGCCCTATAAATTCTGATCACAAGGCATTCCATTAGGGAGAATTCAGACAAGCCTGGAAAACCTCTCAGTATGCGTTCCTGAATGTAAAGAACTCAAATTAGAAAGGAACTCACTCTGTGGCTGTGTTCTCCAAGATCTGATAGTTATAATCTCAACCGTATCAGAGAAATCAACTGTAATGTATTCACATCAAAATTAGCCAGGCAGAGCTGTGGCTGGTCATACGATTCAATAAGTGAAAGCATAACCATAATTCTACCACTGACTGTCACCCCCAATGATTTAAGAAGTTTCCCCAAACCTGACAACATAGTCACACACAGTGATTACAAGCACTATCTATGACCAATTACTGAAATAATATTTTCCATTCTGTATATAATTTTATTAGGGTTATTTTGGAATCTGAATTGCAAAATAAATGAAGTTTGCTTTTCAATTGTGCCAATACACCTATTTAAAAATTGTTCGGCTGCTCTAAAATTGGAAATGAATGTTTATGTACAATGTATACAAACACGAATATACACATGCACAAAGATACATGCATTTTGTTCACATGTGTATACACTTTCAAAGCAATGGAATAATTTCAAATGCATGTATTCAACTTGTCAATCATGGACATGTATTCCAAAGAAACACCTCCTCACATTTAATACTATTTATAACCCTTGAAATAATTATCTGTAGCTAAACACTCCTGAGTATTCCACCTGTTTGTTTATTTGGTTTAAAGCAACTGGGAGAAAAATCACGTAGGCCTTTCTGCTCTATCCTCCAACATCACACATTGGAGTTTTTCACTTAAAATAAAAAGTTCAAAAGATTAAAGAGGACTTACTAAGGTATTAAAAAATACTTTAGTCAATTATATAAACTAACTGTCAAGCAACTGAGTTAAAGAATTTTTTCATGATATGGCAATAACTAAAATATCACAATTTGCACTGCTTTATTACTGTAACACAAAACTATTATAATTTGTAATGTCTACCGAATGTCCAGCATGTGCATACCGCTGTAACAGACCAAAGAGTGAGGTAATCTCCAAGACACATTTATGCTACATGGAGTTTTATTTTGGTTTAGCAGACAAGAGTAAACTTTGTTATTTCAAATGTTGAAGAAATCTCCGAGTGTTGTTTTTCTCAAAAATTAACAGAAAATAACACTTGAGTACTTTTACAGAAAGTATCCAAAATTAGTCTCAAGTACAGCTCAACTACAGTGCCAGGTGTCATCCATAACTGCTGAGCACACACAATAGCACCAAGATATTCAAATATCCTTGCTGTCATCTAGCTACTCAAGTAAGAAACAGCTTTGAAAAGAATCAAATTCTTATCTACAACACTAAAGTGAAAAAGCATGTGTATGTATATATATACAGACATTCAGATGTATATAAAACAATCTTAATAAAACCTCGAATTACATGGAAATGCCCAAACTGTTCTGAAACAGTAATGCAGGACTCACAAAACTTTAGAAACAAATGTCAATATGTGCATTTCATAGCTGTTTCCAAAATAGTTACTTGGGTAAAACGGTCATAGAAATAATTGGGGGAATCACCAATGTCTTGTGGGTTGGTTTCTTTCCCTTTTTTTAACTAATACACCCAGTGAATATTTTATTATCCAAGAACAGAATTCAGAGTGCAGCCACCTGATTACACAGCTAGCTAGAGTCTCATTTCCTAACCAAAATACAGGAATTTCCTAAAACTCAAGAGAGATGAAATGCAGGAATTAAAGGTTTGCTTCAATAAAGATTTTTTCCTCTTCCACATACACATTCAAACCCCCCACTTCTGCAAGTGCAAAGAGGATAGTGGGCAGCAGAGAAGCTGAGGCCTTGGGACACAAAGAAGATTTCAGCTACTGTGAGAAAGAAGCCCCAGAACACCTTCCCCAAAATCAAACAAAAGATGGCATCTACAGGAGGAGAATGACAATCCCCAAACCCACAGGTGACTCCCCCCCTTGACCACATGTTTTAAGGGTGCCAAAATATAGTACCTTTGCCTTTTGCAGCAGTGCTGCTGCCAGCTGAAGAAGATGCCTGGGAATCCTTCTTCAGCCTCTTGCTCTGAGGTCTGACGCTGGACCTGAGAAAATGATGCTGGTCCTGGCTGTGGGAGGGCTGGAAGGAGGCCGGGGCCTGCGATAAGCTGGGGTTCGGTGGGGGGCTGCTGTTAGTGGTGTTGTTAATAATCTTCTCTTCTTTCTTTGTGCTGCTGCTGCCTGGAGCTGCCTCTCCTCCTCCTCCTGCCCCTTCTTCTTCCAGGGACTCCTCACCTCCTCCTGCTCTCTTGCCCAGCTTTTTCACCCCTTCCTCCCCGCTGCTCTCTCCCAGTTTCACTGTCATCCTGTTGGGGAGGAGAGAGAGAAAAGAGGGGGATACTAAGTCAGGCCAGGGAGTCCCCCAGAGAGGGAGAGAAATCCCTGGGCTGAGAGGGGAGAAGTTTAGCTGCAGAAATTCCTCTCAACATGGCCGCCGTTGTTTGTTACTAAATCCCCTTTCGTTTGCTGTCCCGACCCAACAACCTGTGCCGAGGGCGGGAGGGTGAAAGCCCCCCCGGAACCCCTCCCAAACCGGCCCAAAAGGCAGCCGGGCTCCCCCGGCAGCCCTCCGGCACCCTCCCGAAGGGGTTCGGGGCGCCTTTGGCGGAGAAATCGCCCAGCCAAACTCGGGCGTGTGGAAGCGCTCGACAGCCGCTGAGAGGAAAGGCAGCCGCCAAGCCCGGCGGAGCGGAGCAGGGCAGCGCGGCCGGGCCGGCTCCTCGCCCCCCATCCTACCCATTCCGCGGCTCCTCGGGCCCAGGGGGGCTCTTCTTTCTCCTCACCATGGAGCCGAGGCGATCCGACCTGCCGCGGGGGGGGGATTCATATTCCTAGATGCGGCGGCGGCGGCTTCTCCTCCTCTCTGTGTGTGTGTGTGTCTCTGGGCTGGGACTGGCCGAGGCTACCGAGATTTCCAACTCCCCCTCCGCCCCCACCCCCGCCAAAGCCCCGGGACCTCTCCGCTGCTCCCCGCGGGGCAGCCCCAAGCCCGGCTGCCTTCTCTGCAAAGAGCATCGCGCCGCGGGCCGGGCGCCTGTCACCGCCGGCCTTTGCAGACCGACCCGCGCCAGGAGATGGCCTGGCTCCCCGCAGCCAGCAACTTCTGGCTGGCTCTGTCAGCAGCTTCCAGCATTTTTCTTTTTTTTAAATTAACGTGACTCCCCCCTTTTTTTTTTTTTTTTAATTTCAAGGGCAACAAACTCTGCAGGCATCTGCAGCAGCTTTTCCCCCCTCACCTCGATGACGACCCTGCAACTCACAGCGATGCTGTGACCTCTTGGCCAAGCAAGAAAGTTTTAAAACATCATTTGCTAGCGAACCACTCCTGGACTTTCTGAGAGGCATCGCTAAACAACTTTAATTCCAAAACTGACATTTGGACCGTCCGCTGGGACAACTGCTCACTCTGTGTCTAACTTCATAAATCCTCTCAATTTTAAAGTTTTTTTTTAATACTTGGAACAAAACGCCAGATACACACACAAAAGCTTAAGGCATTAAATCATATTATCTGCTAAAACCCAACAACTGTTTTTTTTTCCTTGAAGAGTGTAAAAACATTACTGACACCATATCTAAAAGAAGTCAACTTCTAAGAAAGAAACCACTTACAGCAAAACAGAAAGAAGTAGCAGTTGCAATGCAGCTACCTTATCACCAGAGCAGGAGCCACAGTCCAACTTTAATTAAGGGAAAAGATAAAAACCAACAAGAGAAGGAAATTCCGAATATCACAAATAAAGAATGGAATTACTACCGATTATGCTGACACCAGAATAATGTGGCTTAAAATAAACAAGATGCACCAGCATTATATAGTGTACAAATTTGTGTGATTAGTTTATGGATTGTATTCCTACTATTAAAATGATACTTTTCCCTCTAATGATTTTCAGCCAAACCACTGAATCTAACCAATTCAGAATTATGTTGGGCAATATTCCATTCTTTGCAAACGCTCAATAAACTGATTTGAACTGTGGATCTAAACTCATATTAGAACTTGGTTAACTATTCACCTCACAGGTCCCTAATTACAAACACAAACTTGTTCTCCACATGACAAAAATTGCAGTGTTTTCAGTTATTTTGAGGACAGAAATCTTCCAACTCTGACAATTTGTCCTCAAAAACTTCACTTAAGTAAGGCTTAAGTCTCCTTGATTTCAAGTTTAGTTTTATTACCACAAATTAAACAATGCATCCACTCACATCCCCCAACAATTAGTAGGGGGATAGCAAAGAAGCACATCTTGGGGACAAGTTACTTACAAGACTAGGGTAGCAAATCCCAGTATCTGCCCCACTTCCCAACAGCTGGCTCCTTACAGCGTCCTGCCTAAACCCTCTGGCACTGCCCCACACCCAGTTTACCCATTTCAGCTGCCTTTCTTTTTCACGTTGCCTCTGCTTTTCCTTTTTTTTCCCCAAAAGGAAAGTCTTCTCAACTTCTCTGCTTTGGTCCTCTACACCTTCATATTTAGTCGCCGTCCCTTCACCCTGCCTTCTACAAAAGCCCGACTCCCCTCAAAGGAGATGCTTTCCGTGCGGTAAAGCTTCCCGCAGACCCCAGCGCCGCCGCACCCCGTTGATGGACGGCCCGGACAGGAAAGCTGGGCCGGGCCGGTCCCCCCAGGGACACGCACACCCCGCGGGGGCCCAAGGCGCCGTTTCTCCCCCACCACAGGAGCCCCCTCCGCCATCCCCCGCCCCGCGTCTCACCTGCCGCATCAATGCCGCCGTGCAGCCTCTGCGCTCCAGCTCTCCCGCCGGCGGCTGCCTCGGGTCTTCCGGCACCCACAGCCCCAGGCACCCCCAGGCTGCGCCCCAGACCCGCCAGCTCGGGAGGAGGCCGGCGCGCCCTACGACCACCACGGACCCCAGCGGCCCTCCCAGCTTTGCTGGCGGCGGGATCCCCGCTCCCGGCCGGGGAGGCGACCTCTCTTCCCCGGGCTCCTCCGAAACCGCAGCCGCGGTCCCGACACCGCCGGCTCCCCGTCGGGCCTCAATACCCCCAGCCGGAGCCGCTCCGCTGTCACCTCCGGCTCCGCGCTCGGCCGCAGAGCGGGCCGCGATGGGGTCCTGGCCGTGGCGGTTCCGCTTCCTTGTCACCCTGCGCCGGACCGAGGGGGCGGGGCAGGACGCGGCGCGCGGGCCCAGCTGAGCGCGCCGGCACTCCCCGCCCCGGGACCCCAAACAAGGCGTCCCATTGGCTCGTGGCAAGCGGGAGCGAGGCGGGAGGCGGGGCCGAGGCCCCCAACGCAAGCCAAACAAAGCGCGGCGCGGGGCAGGTGACGACAGCTTAACGCAAAGGAAGAGGTAGCAGCAGGTGTCCGTCAGAGGGCGAGACGAATCCCGAGAGCTGTCTGCTGATTGGCTAAAAGAAAAACCAATTAAGGGCCCTATAGCCATGGTCCTCGGACGTGGTCCAGGAGTCCATTGGTCAGAAGGCTGGTGATTTGCATGCGGCGTTGTATTTATGGCCTGCCGGGAAAGGGTGCTTCTGCTGGGTGGGGTGGGTGGAGCTGTTGCATGGGGTTGGTGTCGCTTGTGTCTCCTGCTGCTCGGGTCTTAGCCTGACGGTAAAAGCAGTGTGGGGCTCTGCGGTGGCCGTACACACTCGCCTTGGAGGGGTCTGCTAGCACAGGCAAGCTCTGGCTCGTAGTGCGAGAGCTTGCTGCCTGGCTAAGCCTCATCGTGGTGGCAGCGCCTGCTACTCCTGCTCCCTTATGCCTGTCGGAGTGTGAGGGGGAGCCATGGGGCTGCTCTCTGCCCGGAGCTACTTGTGCTTTCGTGGGCCGGACCTCGGAACTGTCAGGGGCAGTGCGTCCAGCAGAGAGGCACTTCCCTGTGCCGCAGGCTTGGTACTGAGCATCCCCCCCCCAGTGTGGGCTTGGTGGCTGTTTTGTGTTGACTAAAGAATCTACCATTTCTTGCTAATTTCTTATTGGTTTTAGTAGTTCTTAAGGAGTAGGACAATGCCAGGGAGTGTGGCTGAGCACCAGGGACCAGCCTGCTGCAGCTGGTGGAAGGCCAGGCTGCCTAACATGACAGCCATGTGTCTGAGAGGCTCTGAGCTGAGCTGGGTCTTTGGGCCCAGAGTGCTGCTGAGGCGCTTGCTGTCCCAGCAGCTGACTTGACAACATGCTTCTTACTAATTAAGGATGTTAATAAGTTCTTTATTGTTCATAAAGTTTGCAAGTAATGTACATAAAATTACAAATGTGAAACCTCTTGGGAAGGCCTAGTGTCTTTATAACTTCTAGTCTTCTTCCAGAGTTTGCAGTTGTGTAGGTACCCTTAAGTGGGGCAGTTTTTTTTTTTTTAAATAAACTGTCACTGGGATTAAGAAGCTTTATTCAATGATGTACTGAATTAAAGGCAGTTGAATTTCATTTGTTAACCTAATGTTTTGGCCTGTTTTCCAGTGACTGCTTTCTTACACTTTTATGTGGTGACTTCCTGTTAACTGCTAGGAAGAATGATTTCCAAAAATCTTACAACTGAGAGTGTGTGAGATTTTTTTTTTTTTTTCCCTTGATAAATTGTTTGTGGAAAAAAACATTAGGTCATCCTCTTTTTGAAACTTTGTGGGTATCATAGCAGGAAAGGATGCCTTAGTCCTCTTCTTATGAGGAAAATCTTCATAAGCTATAGCTTAGAAATCAATGCCTTAACAATTTAAACTTCATGATGGCATCTAAATTCTGGAAGATTTGGCTCCCATGGAGAGTCTTGCAAGTAATTATCTTATGATGTTGAACTAAACTTGAACATGCCTTGGGCTCTGTGTCATCTCCTATAAATATGCTGTAAAGCATAGCTGTGAGTAACCAAGTGCATTGCTATAAATGCAATTTATAAACAAAAAAGAGCCAAATTGCTTAATGGTCTTGTCTCCACTGTACAGCTGTGCATTTAAATCTACATCTTACGTATTTTTTTTGTAGAGAGAGTATTTTGCAGTTTTGTTATACTGTAGCACAAGATCGTATGGTT
Source organism: Balaeniceps rex (assembly GCA_013401315.1). Lineage (NCBI taxonomy): Eukaryota > Metazoa > Chordata > Aves > Pelecaniformes > Balaenicipitidae > Balaeniceps > Balaeniceps rex. The sequence continues at coordinate 7,974 of VYZW01017715.1, forward strand.
TATTTTGCCACTTGGTTTTACCACAACCAAATTTAACAATACTGACAGGAAATGATGCATTCTGTATCTACAGTGCCATATATTTCCATGGTGCTTTGCAAAGAGACATGAAGTTATGTTCAGCTCCCCAGGGCGCTCAGAGTTGAAGGTTTCCATTCTCTCTGTATGTAAATAACTTTATATGCTTGAATAGCCCCATTGCCTCAAGTGAACTGTTAAGGTGAAATTGCTCATGTGTGTAAATGTTTGTGAAAGAAAGACTGAATAAAAAGGAGTTGGACAAGAGCTGAGAGGCAGGGAGTAGGTTGAGATGTCGAAAGACACTTGAACTTTCATTCATTCTTTTTTGATAGTAGGGAGGGTCCATGATCATGCTTTGGCAGACCTGCACAGATACGAAATGCAAATAATCTTTCAGTGTTTCTTGCCATGGTTTTCTAGACTACGCAAGAACATCAACTTGGATTTGTTGCACATCCTGTGTATTTTAAGGTATGAATACAAATTAATAAAAATTAATAGAAATAGAGCAAGCAATGCAGAACTGTCCAGCAGAAGGACGAAGTTAATACTTTTGTCTTATGTTGAGGTGTTTTTAATTTTGCATCTAATGTGCATGATCATTACACTAATTATGACTTGAAAATACTTTTCAAAAGATCTTAGATGTAAAAGCCACCGATACAGTGGATGTTGTCCTGTATCTTCCTTTTAGGTTACTTAGAAGCTACTACATTTCATTCATAACTCATTTGTTCTTAAAAGGCTTTTAAGTTGTTTAATCTGGCAAATGATAATAAATGATCTTTGTGTTACTAAAGCAGTTCTTTCCCATTCAGGTAAGAGGATTTAAACTGAAGGTCAGACTTCTATTGTTAATCCTTTATGGCTTACTAAATAGGAAGCACCTAATCATGCAACTTTTTTTTTTTCTCAGCATCTGAGGTCAAGCCCTTAGAGGAAGGATGAAATGTACTGTGTGCAACTACACTGCTGAAGCTTGTTCTTTGCCTGTCCTGGGGCTTTAGGCACTCAGAGCTGTTAGGCATCTTTCATGAGCACAGTACTCAGGAGGGAAGATCTTAGGATCCTAGGATACCCTGTTCATTTGTCTATTTAGGATATAAATCCTTTACAGCAGGGCTTCTCTGTTGAATACTGGAGGGCAGGGAACTTTAATTTCTGGCTAAGCCTGCACAAGTAGGGATATGTAGTTTAGTTATTGGGCAGAATTTTGTGTAACATTGAACCAGGCAATTATGAAAGCTGTAAAAATGGTCACTTGAGCAGAGACAGTCAATGGCAGTTTTTTTAGATTATTTTTATTCCAGCTCAGAAAGGGATGATAGACTTAGATGGTTGGTTGAGGCTCCTACTGGCCATGTATTTCTGACTTGATTGTACTATATAGTTGCAATAGTTTCCTCATTAGCCTGGTTGTCTGAGAAAACAAGGCATCTGCACGCATGGTCTGCTCAAATACTGAACTTCAAGTGTGATGATCTCAAAAATACTATGGGCACAGTGAAAATAGTCAGCTGGGCAGCAGCAAGAAATGAATTACTAACTCTACTTTGGGAGTAGCACCTGACTATGCATCCAAGAATCCACCAAGAAGAGATGCCATAAATTACTTTGTTAGAGCTGATGCCTTGCAAGGGAGAAGATAATTAAAGCATGAGCTAAAAAGCTACAGGAAACAGGACTTTTTAAGTTCTGCTGCTCAGAAAACAATTTGTTCTAGAGGGGGTTGCTGGGCTTGTAGCAAGAAGGTCTAGAGCCAGTGTTTTGCTTCCCTACCTAAAACCTACCTTTAAGTTTAAGAGACACAGCATGTTTTAATGCAGGCTGTCTCTCACCTAGTACTTTTTCCTACTTGCTAACAAAACTGAATTTTTTTTGTCAGAAGGGTCCCAGTAATTGCTGTATACTTGGAAAAAGGAAATGGTGTGAAACACCACATAAATTACACGTTACACATGGCCAGAGTCAACATAAGTTTGTGCATGCAGAAACCGTTGGTCACAGCTGTAGTAGAGGTGTGGCTTCTTTTCATCTGTTTGTGTGGAATTGTTGTGACTTCAGAGGAATTACAAATTACTGTGGAGTTGACAGCGGTATGAGAATTTGGTTGTGACTTGTCTTTCGAATGTGTTGGATAACCTGGCTATTAGGCTGAATGCAGGCCCAGCACTTTTGAGGACTGGAGAGGGAGCTGGGCTGTCCCTGACCTGGGCCATACCTGCTGCACCCAGGGGTGCTGATGGAGAGGAGGGGTGGTGTGTGAGGGCAGTGGCAGCAGGGCTTTGTGGAGCCGTCTTCCCCTTTACTAGAAAAACTTGGCCACTATCTTAAAAAGTTACCAAATCACTTTTCCCACAAAAGCTCTGAAAGAGATAATGAGCTCTGGGCTGTATAATCACATACAGTTATGATATTTACTAAGTTTCAGTTGGATCAGGCTCTGTTGCATTCAGTGGGCGTTCAATGTGTGTTCAGGGACACACTGAAGAGTTTGTGATCGAATCTTGATTCCCAGAAAGCTGGGGAGCTGCACAGTCCATCATCTGTGCTAGAAAAAGTTCCTCACGAAATCCTGAAGACAGCTGCTGATGCCTGAAAGCAGCCTGTTATGATTTGGGGTCTCATGAGCCGGAGCCCTGCGGGTGGGTGTCCAAACGTGGAGGTGGTTCCGTGCCCAGAGGCAGGGTGGTGGGACGTGGCGCTGGGCTTGCAGCCCAGCCTGGGAAAGGGGCAGCCCTCCTTCGGTAACATGCTTGGGCTGATGGCTGGGGGGCGCTGGTGCCCGGACGGTCCCCCGGCCCCGCGCAGGGCAGCGACGCTTCCAGCCCCTCCGACCACCGCTCCCAGGCGCCGTTCGAGGGGCGAAGGAGAGCCAGCCCGGAGCGGTTGCTGCTCGCTTCGGGAGGAGAGCAGGCCGCGCCGAGCCGCTCCCGGCGGGACGCTTAGTGCCGGCCCCGACCCGCCGGCGGGGAACCGCGGCCCACCACAGTCGAGCGCGCCGGGCTCTCGCGGGGCTCGGCACTTTCCGTCTCTCTCCGGTGTTCCAGCGGACCGCTTCGGTTGTTTCCGTGACTCTTCGGCTCCAGGTCGGGAGCTGGGGGCTCTCCCCGTTGTCAGGGGTAACGCAAAGCATCTCGGAGCGAGTGCGGCCTTCAGCGGCGGGGCCGCTGGCAGGTAAGAGCGAGCGGGGCGCGCTGGCCCACTGGGGTCGGCCTGAACGAAGGTGCCGGGGGCCCGCAGCGGCTTGGCCGGCTGCTTCTCTGTCGGTCTGGGGCCGGGCCTGCGGGAGCGGGGTCGGTCGCGGCCAGCCTGAGGCTCCGGGGCGGCCGGGCCGCTGCCTGCGGGCTCCCCGAGCTCGGGGGGGCGGCGGGAGCGGCCGGGTCTGCCGGCGCGCCCACGGAGCTGGGAGCACGGGACCCGTGTGTTTGTCGCCCCCGAGCTGGGAGCTGGGAGCCGGGAGCAGTCGCTCCTCGCGGGCCGTGGCGGGTTCACGAAGCCCGTTGTTGTTTTGTGCTGGCGAATGACGATTACAGCTTGGCCGAGGTGACCCACACAGGTTTCGGCCCACGCGAGGCGCTGTCCCACGGGCAGAAGAATTGCTCCAGAAGCAGGCTGGGCTCGTCCCTGTGCGTATTTTCTCAATCCATCTCCCTCTGTGCGGGTTCAGGATTTAATCAGATTTTTACTAGTTACTCTTTCTGCTTTACTAGTTAGAGGAAATAGTATTTAATTGTTAGCCATCTTTTTGTAGCATCACTCAATTTTGTATTCTAATTTTTTTCTGGGGCAGGCTATTTTAAACATTTTAAAATTTAAAAAGCTAGCATTTCTTATAGGTAGAGATTATAAGAAAAAAACTGTTTTTGTATAGGTAGCTGTCAAGTCTTGTCAGGGAAACATCACGGCACAGAAAACTTGTTTTATGAATATGCTTGGTGATGGGTTTTCTGGTAAGCTTGTGGCCAGTAGTAGTTCCACAAGAATAGCAAACCTAATTATAACCAGCCTCTCTTAGATGCTAAATGTGCTGACAATGTTGTCATACAGAGCATGAAAGTAACTTCTTAAGAATTGTCACCAAAGACAGAATAGCGTAATTAAATTTTTTTTTTCCTGAATGTAGATGATTGTCTTTTGAAATATGTGCATGTATTCTGGCTCGCTGCTGTCATTTGTAGCATCTTGAGGTTAGCTACATAAATCCCAGAAAATTCCAACCAAACAAATAAAGGATATTTGCTTTGTAACATTTTAATACTCTGTCAACTTGTAAGTAATGAATTTAGAGGTGCGTCTGGAGGAAAATCATAGAATCATAGAATGCTTTGGGTTGGAAGGGACCTTTAGAGGTCATCTAGTCCAACCCCCCTGCAGTGAGCAGGGACATCTTCAACTAGATCAGGTTGCTCAGAGCCCCGTCCAACCTGACCTTAAAGGTTTCTAGGGATGGGGCCTCCACTACCTCTCTGGGCAACCTGGTCCAGTGCTTCACCACCCTCATTGTAAAAAATGTCTTCCTTATATCTAACCTAAATCTACCTTCCTTTAGTTTAAAACCATTACCCCTTGTCCTGTCACAACAGGCCTTGCTAAAAAGACTGTCCCCATCTCTTTCCTATAGGCCCCCTTTAAGTACTGAAAGGCCGCAATAAGGTCTCCCCGCAGCCTTCTCTTCTCCAGGCTGAACAGCCCCAACTCTCTCAGCCTGTCCTCGTAGGAGAGGTGCTCCAGCCCTCGGATCATTTTTGTGGCCCTCTTCTGGACTCGCTCCAACAGCTCCATGTCCTTCTTGTGCTGAGGGCTCCAGAGCTGGACGCAGTACTCCAGGTGAGGTCTCACCAGAGCAGAGTGGAGGGGCAGAATCACCTCCCTTGACCTGCTCATATCCCCATATCAATGGATAATCTTCCCCTACTCATAAAATTACTGACTCCTTGTGAAATCTTATGCATGTCTATGTTGGTGGGTGCAGACAAACACAGTCCTTTGCCCATGGTCTGAGATGATGGCCAGTTATCAATCTGCATTGCTCCCTGTATTGGTGGTGTATGACCTGTGAGCTGATAAACCCTGAAATAAGGCTTGATTCCTCCAAAGGAACTGATATCCTGAGCACAGGGCTGTGTTAGTATGGGTGTATGATGTTTGGACTAGACCTGGCTTGTGACTGGCCAGTTGAGAACAGGGACAGAGAATGACCTTGAACTTCTCTTAACTTTTCTCTGTGGGTACACATTAATGTCATGTCTAATGTTTGCCTGTGTGAACCTCATGAAGTTCAACAAGGCCAACTGCAAGGTCCTGTACCTGGGTCAGGGCAATCCCCAGTATCAGTACAGACTGGGGGATGAGTGATCTGGACAGGCTTGATGGGCTGAGGCCAACTGTATGAGGTTCATCAAGGCTCAGTGCCAGGTCCTGCACCTGGGTCACAACTCCATGCAACACTACAGGCTTGGGGAAGAGTGGCTGGAAAGCTGCCTGGTGGATAAGGACCTGGGGGTATTGGTTGACAGCTGGCTGAATATGAGTCAGCAGGTGGCCAAGAAGGCCGATAGCATCCTGGCTTGTGTTAGGAATAGTGTGGCCAGCAGGACTAGGGAAGTGATTGTTCTGCTGTGCATGGCACTGATGAGGCTGCACCTCGAATACTGTGTTCAGTTTTGGGCCCCCCACTACAAGAAAGACATTGAGGTGCTGGAGAGTGTCCAGAGGAGAGCAACGAAGCTGGTGAAGGGTCTAGAGCACAAGTCCTATGAGGAGTGGCTGAGGGAACTGGGGTCGTTTAGCCTGGAGAAAAGGAGGCTCAGGGGAGACCTTATCGCCCTCTACAACTACCTGAAAGGAAGTTGTAGCGAGGTGGGTGTCAGTCTCTTCTCCCAAGTAACAAGTGATAGGACGACAGGAAATGGCCTCAAGTTGCACCAGGGGAGGTTTAGATTGGATAATAGGAAAAATTTCTTTACCGAAAGGGTTGTCAAGCATTGGAACAGGCTGCCCAGGGAAGTGGTTGAGTCCCCATCCCTGGAGGTATTTAAAAGACATGTAGATGTGGCACTTAGGGATATGGTTTAGTGGTGGAGTTGGCAGTGCTAGGTTAATGGTTGGACTTTTATGATCTCAAAGGTCTTCTCCAACCTAAACAATTCTATGATTCTATGAATGGATTGAGAGCAGCCCTGTGGAGAAGTAATTGAGGATACTGGTGGATGAAAAACTGGACGTGAGCCGGCAATGTGCGTTTGCATCCCAGAAAGCCAATTGTATCCTGGGCTGCATCAAAAGAAGCGTGGCCAGCAGGTCGAGGGAGGTGATTCTGCCCCTCTACTCCACTCTGGTGAGGCCTGATCTGGAGTACTGCGTCCAGCTCTGGGGTCCCCAGTGCAAGAAAGACCTCTTGGAGCGGGTCCGGAGGAGGGCCACAACAATGATCCAAGGGCTGGAAGAACCTCTCCCGTGAAGAAAGGCTGAGACACTTGAGGTTTAGCCTGGAGAAGGCTCTGGGGAGACCTTCTTGTGACATTTCAATGCTTAAAGGGGGCTTATAAGAGAGATGGAGAGAGACTTCTTACCAGGGCCACTACTGACAGGGCAAGGGGTAATGGTTTTAAACTGTAAGAGGGTAGGTTTATGTTGGGCATAAGGAAGAAAAGTTTTACAATGAGGGTGGTGAGAAACTGGAACAGGTTGCCCAAAGAAGTTGTGGATGCCCCATCCCTGGATGTTTTCAACGTCAGGTAGGACGGGGCTTTGATCAACCTGATCTAGTGAAAGATGTCCCTGCGCATGGCAGTGGGGTTGGAAGTAGCTGATCTTTAAAGGTCCCTTCCAACCCAAACCGTTCTGTGATTCTATGAACTCTTATGGTTTTTATGAAGTGCTTGTGGATTGTTTCAAAAGTGTCCATCAGGTGTATCTAATCTGATTACTGAGATCAGGTACTTGGACTTGGTCATGTTCTATTCCAATCCTCGAAGTGATTAGCTGGCAGTGCCAGAATCATTTGTAGAGCTAGTGCTACTAGGTTTTCTTTTTTTTCCCCTTTTTTTTTTTTTTTGAAGTATCTGTCAAAGCTACAGAATGTAAGTACCTGAGCTTCAAGCAACAGTAAACATGTAAATGTTGTCCCAAGATTACAACAATGTTGGTTTAGTGATTTTTACACCACTGAGTAATCCACTTATAAGCAATTTATTTATTTGCAGTCTCCTGTACAATTTTTTATAGTTATTGAGATTGTGAAAAGTATTTTATATTAGGGATTGTCCATAATTGACATGACAATATCGCTGAATCTTGTTTCAGTGAATGCTAGTCTGCCTTTTTAAATATATACACTATTGATTGAAAAATTGTTTTTGCTGCCTATTAATACCAAAAGGGATAGTTAGCTATAGCTATCCTAATTGGAACAAGCTGATAGTCACCTGTAGCAAAGCAGACAATGTGGCTTGATGTACCCATTAGTGAGTTGATCAAGAGATGCAGTTTGTAAGCTTGAAAAAACTTATTTTCTTCCCTCTCTGAAGGGGACTGAAATAACTGAATAATAATAAGTAATATTTATGACTGCAGGTGCAAGGAACACTTAACAGCAGAAAAAGGTGGCTCTCAAAAAGCCACTACAGCTGTGTGGTTTTGTGTGATAAAACAATTCTTTCATACCAAATGTGTTTGTTTTTTTTCATTTAGGCATCTCAAATTTTTATTTGAATCTGAATTCTCTATTAGTTCAAAGTTTGAGTCCATATAAATATGGACTAAATTCTTCCCGTTAGAGTAAAATGAAACAGATGAAATAAGAACGGAAGTGGTAGAATGGGTACAGTATTTTGTAACAGAACTGGAGATTTAAGAAAACTATTAAAAAAGAAATAAAGATTAAAACCACTCCAATTTTTATTTGAATAATTTGTTGGGGTTTTTTTGTGTGGCGATAAAACTAGACCCACATGCTGCTATTGGAACGTGGAGGATTTTGGAGGAGTGCGAAGATAAAGGTGAATGGATCTTGTTGAAAGATCAAATTGCTTGTTATTAGGCTAACTACACTTGTCTCTGTTTTGATGTCTGGTAGTTCATGTTGTTCTTTGTAGTATCAGAAGCAAGATACAGAACTACCAACTCACTTTAAAATGTTACCCACCTTTCTAACCTGCCTAATCAAAGGTGCTGAATCTGATTTCATTTTTCTTTTTTTTTTTTGGGCGGGGGGGNGACAGAATCTTTGACGTAAAGAGACTTTAAAACAAGAGTCTGTTTATGTCCATTTTACACCCTGCATTGGTGTCCAATTGGTGACTTAGGCAAATCTAACTGCTGTGCACATGTGTGCCTTCAGGTTCTTAACTCGTTTAGCTGCGCAGAAGAAAAAGTCTCTTCGCCTGAAATGTGAAGGGAGTCTTTTAAACCTTTCACAGTTGTTTGGGTTTTTTTGTTTGTTTGTTTTGGTTTGTTTTTTTCACCAGGTCTTGACTTATTTGCTAATAACTCTTGAGGTGTTTTTCTCCAGCTGTTTTTCTTTTGAAACCAAGCCAATAAGATCACACAACACAAATCCCAAAGGCCATCTCTGTATATAATATATTATAGATTATTAGTGACTTCCTCCATTTCTGACACACAACTCTGAAAAGAGCATTGCTTTCAGGTTCTTTTCCTTGGAACATCAGCACTTAACTGAGTATTTTCATTCAAATGTAGATAACAGTTCAAATGTAGATAGCAGATAGTATGAGTTAAACTTATCTTGCATAATTTCAACAGTACAAGCTCCAAAGTGGTGACAACTGCTAAAACTTACTTTGAAAGCTCAGATCTGAGACTTTACAATATAAAATCACTCCATCTGTACCTTAATTGACATCTTTGGATGTGAAGTACTGGAAGTAGCTTTCTGATAAAATCTGAGGTATTTCAGAGTCCTGTGAAATAAGCCAGCACAAGCCACTGGTGAGAGATTGGTAATACCCTGTGCGCACTATCTACAGGCGGCTCAGTATTCCTCCATATTTTTTAAAAACACCACTTTGACCTTTCTTTATGTCTGTGTAGTGCATATTAACAAGATGATGCTGTAGCTTTATTTTTTCCCCATTTTGTAAGCATACTTGTTATTACATATAGTATATATATTATATATAATACAGCATATATATATAGTGTATATATATTATATACTTAAGCATACCTGTTAGAAATGTTTGTTTTCCTCGTACAGCTTTGCAGTCTGTGACAGCTCCTGTTGTTATGGCTGTGTATGTGGATCATCGAACAGAAGCTCCTGATTCAGTTGCCTCCCCTTCTCATATAGCATGGCACCCACTTCATCCATTCCTGGCAGTTGCTTCCATCAGCACAGTATCTGGGGGCTGTGTGGATATCTACCTGGAACAGGTGAATAATCAGCAACTTTGCTTTTGGGCTTGATACCATTTTGCTGGTTTGAAACTTCACTTTTTTAATATATATATTTGCAGCCTTATTTATGCTCGTTGAATCCCTCTCTCTGGATTTTAATTACTATCCATGTCCCATGCTATCTAGGGCATGTCAGATTCATCAGCTACTGATTACATGTATTTTATAAAAAGGTCTTCATAAATTAAATTGATCTTTCCATTGAAATTTAATTTTTACAGCCTTTCAGTCTTGTTTGTGATGGTTACCGATTCACTTTTTACTTCTCATAGTATGAGAATTTCAGGCTTAGAAGTAAAATGGACACATGCTGCTGCTTTTTTTTTTAACTCTAAGTGAATAAAACTTACTAAGAAAGGTAAGTTAAAAAAAAAATCATTCTTCTACCTTGAGACTGAGCTGCTTGCTAGACTCAGCTTGTTCCATTTGAGTAGGTTGTTTCCTAGCACAGTTTCTGCCTGTAGACAGATATTTCCTTTGCATACTCTAAACTTTACACAAGAAGCTTGTGTAGGACTTTGGTTTGCATAATTTTCAGGAAAAGGGTGCTATGTAGGGAAATGGTACTACAAACTATCTAGCAGCAGACATGCTGGAAGTGTTTAAGTCTGTTAATATGAGTAGCCTATAAAATGTATACTTTCGAAAGTGCGTTATAAAAAATCATCACCAAATTTTACAAATGGAAAAATAAATGCATAGAGAGGTTAAATGATTTGCCTGAAATGTTATTGCAAACCGTGCACAAAGGAGTGTCTGCCTTCAAGGTGCTTCTCAGGTGTCCTCAGGTGCTTCTTTTTTAGAAGTTGTTTTTTTTACCTTGAAATGTACTCGAAGCCTTCTTATCCTTCATACAGCAGTAAAAGCTTGATATTCAGTGAGAGCTGCTCCTGTATGCTGTGAGGGAAGAATAGCCTGGAAAAGCAGAGTGAGGCAGTCACTTAACACTGCTGTGTTTTCATAAGCAATTTTCAAGTGGATGTACTGCATGTTGTAGCACATTTTTATGCATGTGAAATAGCTGTAAAGAGAATTTGTGTAGCCACTTCATATCTCTTGCAGGAAGCTCTATTACATGCCAGTCCTTTACCACAGAAAAATACCTTGTTGACTGGGAAGCAAACCTGAAGGTTTAGCTGCAACCTTGTACTGAGTTTCCATTGTACTGAGCTTGTACTTTATTTCCATTTGCAGGGAGAACATGTGTCTGATGCACATGTTGAGAGAAGCTTTCAGGTCACATCGCTTTCCTGGCACCCTTCCAGACTGATTCTTGCAGCAGGCTGGGAGACGGGAGAAGTTGTGATACTTAACAAACAAGACAAGGAGCACCATGCTGTACCACCAAATCATAATGCCAAAATTACAGTCCTAAACTGGAGTGCAAATGGTACCCGCCTTGTGTCTGGTGATAGGGTGAGTAGTTGAAATGCCAAATGTGTGTCTGATGTGGAACAGTGTTGCAAGCCCTGTGATGGGAAGGGATTATGGAATGGATTGGTAGGGGAAGGGATAGTTGGGGGGGAGATAAATTTCCTCTCTTTAGGTACAACTTAAAACTGTTAGGGAGTAAAATCAAATCTCAGTGTTTTAACTTTTTCTACAGTACTCATTGATGTTTTATCAATTTATCTTTAAATAAAAGTGTATCTAATCTCAGTATGTGCTGAGCAGTAGATTAGGGTTTAAGGCTATTTAATGGATGGGGTAATTGAGGCGCAGACAATTTGAATTATTTGCTCCTGTCTATGCATGAATTTTGTGGCAGACTCAGGAATAAAGCCCAGATATCGAGAATCAAATTCCCGCTAAAATACATTCATCCGTAGTGAGTGCATAGCAATGCTCACTTCAGTACAAAAACCCCATGCTAATCTCTCTTCTGTTTTTATTAATGCTCTAAAAATGAGTCAAACCTATTGTATGGAATATATGTTTTGGAAATACTTGAAATGTGACAGTCTTTATTTCTCGATGAGCGGGTTGCCCTTTTATATAGTGAAATGAGAAACAAGCTATTGAATATTTAGTATTCAGGATTAAGTATTCATAGAAGAGTCTGGTTTTGCCAGTTCTTGAGTCACAAATGAAAATAAAAAAGGTGGGTTTTTCTATATTTTCCCTGATACAAACTTGAGCTTGTCCCAGAATTTCAGTTCTGCTCTTTGAGAAGTCATACCTGTATGAGTCAGAGGAAAACACAATTTTAAATCACTGTTTGTAAAATTCTATTGCTGCATTTGACAGAAATGGAGAAATTGACTCAAAAATGAATTTATCCTCCTCTTCATTAGAAAAGAGAAAATGCTGCCCAGGCAAAAGAAGATGATGCACTGAGGCCTTATTTATATGGAGAAAATACATTAATGTAGCCACAGCTTACATGAACCCTATGTTTATGAACAAACTCTTTTCAAATTGATTTGTTTGGTGTCAGATCACAGTAATGAAGTAATCTTAGATATAGCTGTTCTTATAGGCAAATTTAACAATTTTATAGACTCATCCTAACTGCTGCTGTGATGAGAGTTATTAATGAAAGTAGAATAAGCAGTGGTTTCAAGGAAATACCTTAACATGACAAAACAAAGCATATGCATGTGTTGACATGAATGGTCTTCAGTTTCACGTAGTTTCAACTGCAGTAGTTGGAAAGACCAACGTCAATAGATGGAACAGCAGCACAACTCAGAAAAGTTCATTTTTGCAAAATAGCTGTGTTACTCTCTGCAGACATTGAAATGCACAGCTGAGCACAGTTCAAGGTACTCCCTGGTCAATGAAATGTGGGTCCTTAAAAGCCTGCAGCTGTGTGTGTAGTGGCCTCTTGAGCTAATCAGCCTTGCTAAGAGCCCAGGCTTATTAGGCTGAGCACGCAGCTGGTTCAGCATCCTCTGGCTGGCTCCAAAATGGTGTCTCTGCCCAGTACCGCACTGGATGGGCCCACTCATCCCTTGTGTTGCACACAGTGTCATTGTACCGTGGTCTGACGTGCAGCATAGGTATGCTTCATTTCTTATGTCTTTTCCAATAGCTTTTAAATTTATTTTTAAAATGTTTCCCATGAAGGTTTATATTCAGGTAACTTCCATTAGGTGAGCGCTGCCAGGATCATACTCTGCTCATATTGGAGAAATACCTTTAGAAAGTAGATAAATATTTGGGCCCTGATTTGGTTTCTGTTTGATCTTCACTGGGACTTCGTAACTGAGAGTGCTCAGCTGAGAACATTCAGTCATCATAAATCCTGAGTTGCAAGAAAATTATTTGAAAACTACTTCCTAAAGTTGGAATAGGATGCTGTGAAAATCAGAAGCTCTTAATTTGTGTTTTAAGTAACAAATAACATGGATGACTTCCAGGTTTTAATCACACAAAAGAATCCTAAGGATCTAGGTGCTTTCCATAATGAAAGCCTACTTAAAGGCAAATAGCCTTTATAACAAGAAGCTAAAGCTTTAGGTTGTTAAGAATGATTAGGAAGATACAGGATACCTTAAGAGTAAATCTTATAGATGATAAGGTCAATGTCCTTTGTCCTTTTCAAATACCATTTGAAAAGAGACCAGTTCTGCATCCTTTCTATAACCAGTCACACTTAGAAGAGGTGGTGAGCCTTTTTATTTCCAATCTCATGTGTTCCAAACTCAGAATTGAGTTTGCAACTAGGTTCTCTGGATAGAGGATGGGTATCTAGAACGGGATGGAAGGAAGGTCAGCAGCTTTATAAAGCTGCAGGCTTTTCCTTCAGCTTATAAATGGTGCGGGTGTTCTTAGTTGGGATCACTTGAATTTGGTGACACTTAAAGCTGAGGGAAAAGTGAGATGAGGACCCGACAACAAGACATGAACTTTCAGATCATAGGATCCTGTGATTTCCAGAGGTAACCAGTGAACATTGTATGAACCGCAGGTGGCCTCTTGGAACAGGAATAGAGCAGCTTCACAGATGCACAGCTGTGTCACATTCTTTAAGCTGTAAGAGACAGCATTGCACTTAATAAACAGTTTTGGGTGGTATAAATATTATCTTACTGCTGAAAAGAAGTTAGAACTTTGATTCTTGATTCTTAGGAAAAAAAAGAAGGAAATGTTACCTTGGAAGGCCTCAGCTGCATCTCGTGTGGCTTGTAGTTAGGATTGTAAAGAGTAAATGTTTAGAGTGTACCACTGCTACTGGTCTTTCACTTCTAGAAAGACTATACTTCATTGAAAACAATAAAGAAAAATAGAGCAAATTATAATACCACTGTATTGTTATCTATCTTAATGAAATAAAATGAGATTGAACTTTATATTGCAAGTTGTTGCTGTTTTTTTCATGTAATGCTTACACAAGAGGGCCTCCAAATGCAATTTGGTTCCCTAAGCACTAACATAATAACAGAAATAATAATCTTACACTACAGCCTCACAGCTGGAATTTTAAGTCAGTTTGTTGGGATGGTTAATGTGTATGTCATGCTGAACTGTCTTTTTGCTTCTCTGCCTTCTCCATTCTTTCCAGTCACCAGGGGTTTGGTGTTCATTCTGATCTGGCACTGCAAAATGCGTGTTACCTTCAGAACCTGTGCCAGGCTCTGAGGGCCAACTTATATTGACTACTGTTGAATTAATTAGCTAACCAGTCTTCCTTTCTTTAGTGTCTATGATTCTTCTAGTTACTAAGTTCTGTTTCTAAAAATGGATTCTTGTACTTGAATGTCTACTCTGAAAGAAGAGGAAACCTCCAGACATTCTGAAATTCTTTCCTTAGATTATCTGCATCCTGTGACTTTACATGTGTCTAATCATATACCCATGCTCATCTATATCAGTGTTACATGCACTTACTCAGGGATGCATATCTTATGCTTTACTATCCTTTATCTCAATATCTTTTCTTTTAGCAATCAGACTACTTGCAAGAAAAAAGTGGAAAGGGAGTTACCTTAACAAATATTTGCATATGCTACTTGCAGAGGAAAACCAAGGCTGTTCCATTTAATTGCTTTGGTAGTGTCATTTTACTAAGAATGGATATGGCCAACAAGCTTTTTTAGATAACTTGATTTAATTAGCAGATAATATAATGTTAAAGATAATTTTTATTCCTTGTGGCTTAGTTTTAAGTGGGAATAATTGTATGTGTCAGCTAAATGAAAGGAAAGGTGTTGCTCTGTCAATAAAATGTTTATTTTTATGTTCACTGAGTAGCTGGAGTCTGGATTCTCACCTGTGTGCAAAGTGTAATGAATTAATGGTTGTCTTTTTCTAGCATGGTGTCTTGGTTCTATGGAGAATGGACCAGCGAGGCAGAGTGCAGGGTCCTGCCCTGCTGAAACAAGAGTATGGAAAATGTCTGTTTCACTGTGTCTTTCGACCACCCCCTCCTGGCGAGTAAGTATTGTGCCCCATCAGAGCACTGGTAGACCAGGTCTTTCTCTTGTTCCACAGAAAGAAAATCCTATTCACAGACAAACCTTTTTTTAAACATATTAAAAAAAAAAAAAAAGTTGTTCTCCTAACTGTCCTTTATTTCCAAGTTCTTCTTCCACTCTAGTAGCTGGCTATTTGTGTCCTGTATGCAACAACAGATCTTCTTCCTTTTGTCCATACCTTTCTCTTTGTTGCTGTTGACTCGTCTTCCTTTAGTTCTTCTAATTAGCAATGTTACTGATTGTGAAAAGCTGAAAGCACACTGAAAACACAATTATCCATGAAATTATTGGCAAGAATAATTAAATTAAAAGTCAGTTCTTAAACATTATTATATCTTTCCTCTCCAAGCAAGAAATAGGAAACAGCTGTAGTAAAAAAAAATAATTTTCCTTGCCTGGGCCACTTCTGTTTCACATCTCTGTAAAAATAATAATGCTTATGGAAAAAAAGGTGAAACAATGCAAATGAAAACTAGTATTAAAATTTTACTTTGTATCTTTTTGAGTTTGTCCTTTTTCCAGTCAGTGTATGAAACATCTTTATTCTCTCTTTACAATATGTTTTATTAACTACTCGTCCATTCTTTGAGATGGAAAGTACTCTGTTATGTAGGGAATTGGAAATTAAGTGTATCTGTTTGCAGGGACTTTGTACAGCTGGCAAAAGCAGCCGTGGGTGGTGATGAGAAGGCCTTGGATATGTTTAACTGGAGAAAAACTGGAATGGGAGCACCTCTGAAAATGGGACTCCAGGAAGGACTGTCCTTCTTTATCACTTTGACAGATGGTAAGAGCAAAACCACTTTTCCAGTCTGCTGGAAATCTGTCTCCTTAATGCTTCAAAATAGCTCAGTGCATGATAGTCCTGTTTTCATATATCCAACATCTAGAGTATATCCATATATCCATCAAATTCATATACCCAACAGGATAGAGTATTCATAGGAGTTGAAGAATGTTTGGTAAGAGGAAATGAATAAAATAATTAAAATCTTAGCATCTTCAGGGTGAATCATCTCCAAAAGAACACCATAGGTATTGGATTAGTTGGGTTCCCAAAGAAGTCAGTGTAAGGAAAGTGATCTCTAACACCTAGAGTGTAAATAAAATTAGAATTTTGTGCAAAGCTTCAAAATAATGCATGTGTTGTTTTTTTTTTTTTTCCTAGAAATAGGCAAATGCTGCTAGAACATACCTTTTAAAATAAATTGTTACTTTTTTTTTAAAATATTACTTTTTTTTCCTCATGTTTTGAAATGAGGCTTCAGTCTAAGGAAGCAAAAAAGTCTGAATGTCTGTTTTATTAGTTTTCTTCCTAATATCACTTCTTCCCTGCCATTTGTCTTTTCCTCTCCCTTTTACTGTTCTGGGTACTAGTTTGCTCCCAGCTCATTTTCTTCCTGCCCCAGTTCTTCTCATGATGCCTTCTATCTCTCTAAACCTGTTCAACTGTTTGGACAGGAGCCAAGAATGTGTGTGACAAGTATTGTAATGAGTATGTTTCTAGGAGGTGATTCAAGTATGTAATCCTCTCAATTCAAGTGTTAACTACTCCGAAAAACATTTAAGTTATTCTAGTTCTGTAGCTCAATTACTGTTTGATTCAGTGTTTACATTATCAAGAGTGAGACCCATCATTTATACCAGTGTAGCTTCCATATGATTGCAGAAGTGGCATTGTCCAGCTGTGTGTTTGTTTTGCATAACAGCGGGCTGTACCTTCATTTGATTTGTGAGTTACAAGCCTCTTTGCTAGATATGAACCATTTAAATGAAAAAGGTGTACAGGGCACTTCTTAAACGTACAAGGAGAGAATCTTTAAGTAGCTGTGCCTGTTACATCCTCACTTTCAAAGCAACTGTTGTGGTGGTACACAGCTCCATCTAGGGACAGACTCTGTATTCTTCAAGCGGCTGTTCTTCGCATCTTGTTTCTTGGGCCTCCTGTTCAAACTTTTCAAATTTCAGTCAAATGACACTGACTGTTTCTTTTGAGCAGCCTCGTTGCCGAGGTTGATTTGGGCATATGTATTTTGGACTCAGTTCTTAATCTAGTTAGTGATCTGTCATAACTTCAGTATCAGTTTATGTTTTTGTAGGGTTTAAATGTGACCTGTAAGCTTCCTCTAAAGTAGGGATTCTCAGCCCAAACTTGTTTAATAAAAATGAATTTAAAAACCCCCATTCTTATTGCATACTTTTAAATATCTCAAAAGATATTTGACTAAGGACAATAGAGCATCTTTTAAAGCAAAACTAAATAAACAATTAAGAAAAACCCAAAAGAGAATGACAAAACCTCCCAAGTTTCAAATATTTATTAGTCTAGATATTTTTTGATGCTTCCAAAACACTGATTGCTGCAGTAAAACAATAGATGCAGTTCAGGTAATATGTTACATGAGATGCTTATCTGAAGAGAGGATACCTGAACTGATAACAATTTTTGGAGGTTGTTTTTCAACACTTTCCAACCTGAATAGTGGAAGTCATCCTGATATTTTTACTGAATGCACCCTTGTTTGTCTTCACTGCAGACATTTTAGGTCATGAGTAATAATTGTCTTCTGGTCCCCTTTGTATTTCCTAAACAGCATACACTTTCTGCTGCTTTTTGTCTTCTGAATCTCAGAGTTATTTGGTCTACTTAATTAGCTCAGATTTGTTAACTTCTGAGATTAGTCTCTTGTGTGATACAGTGTGAAAACTTTCTTAAAGTTACTCAGAAAGCTATAACTGCCTAAATAGCTTCAAAATAGTGGGTAGTGTTATCTGTGCGATACCTGATAATTTGTATGGTAATATCCAAGTACAGAAGGTTAATTTATCTTATGATACAATTCCAGATGACAAATAAAAATAAGGATCTGTCCATTTCTTGTAAAAGATCCCATAAAACTGAGATTCAGTAGATGATCGATTACTACAATAAACACATATCTGTGTGATAGAAAATGCTACATTGGAGAACTATCCCAACAATCCCTGATATCAGTACAGACTGGGTGATGAAGGGATTGAGAGCAGCCCTGTGGAGAAGTAATTGAGGATACTGGTGGATGAAAAACTGGACATGAGCCGGCAGTGTGCGTTTGCATTCCAGAAAGCCAGTTGTATCCTGGGCTGCATCAAAAGAAGCGTGGCCAGCAGGTCGAGGGAGGTGATTCTGCCCCTCTACTCTGCTCTGGTGAGGCCTGATCTGGAGTACTGCGTCCAGCTCTGGGGTCCCCAGTGCAAGAAAGACCTGTTGGAGCGGGTCCGGAGGAGGGCCACAACAATGATCCAAGGGCTGGAAGAACCTCTGCCATGAAGAAAGGCTGAGAAGAGTTAGGGTTGTTCAGCCTGGAGAATAGAAGGGTCCAGGGAGACCTTCTTGCAACCTTTCAATACCTAAAGGGGGCTTATAAGAAAGATGGAGAGAGACTTCTTACCAGGGCCCGTACTGATAGGACGAGGGGTAACGGTTTTAAACTGGCAGAGGGTAGATATAGGTTAGATATAAGGAAGAAAGTCTTTACTATGAGTGTGGTGAGACGCTAGGTTACCCAGAGAAGTTGTGGATCCCCTATCCATGGAAGTGTTCAAGGTCAGGCTGGATGGGGCTTTGAGCAACCTGATCTAGTGAAAGATGTCCCTGCGCATGGCAGGGGGGTTGGAAGTAGCTGATCTTTAAAGGTCCCTTCCAACCCAAACCATTCCATGATTTAACAAGAGAGATGAATGAAGTTATCTGTTCAGTATTTTATTTCAGGGAGAAGATGAAGCAGTGTGGGAGGAGGTGGGAGAGGAGTTTGAATTTTTTTTATATAGTTGGAATTTAGAGGATGATAATATATTTGCAAGAGTTTTGGAAATTAAAACATACTTTTTAATTTGATACATCATATTGCCTCTTGGGTACAACATTTTAGCACGGATCCTTAATGTTCATTCTCATACATTTGTGTTTTCTACTTCAGCTTTTGGGGGAAAATATTTCATTTCATAGTTTTTTTTGATTTGCACTGGTTTGAAATTCCACATGTATATGATATCATGATTTGCTAAGGAATTATGTATGTGTGTGTGGTATGATGTCTGTCAGATTTTGATGATTTAATTTGTTTGGGTGATTTCTGTAATACCATTGGCAAACTGCTATACTAATTCTAGGGTTTTTCACTGGGTAGGCCTGTGTGTAATTTATACAGTGTTACAATTTAACCAAATGATAATGGCTTTTAAAATGTTGATATGTGCTGTAGTTGCCAAGTCACACACACTATGTTGTCAGTGTTCTTAGAAAGTCTATCCCATTTGCTTGTGAAATTAATGCAGAAAAGCTGTATTTAGTGTGTGTGGTGGAGTGTTTCTAAACAATGAAGAACTTCATAACCACAGTTTTCCATAATCTAGACGCTGCTGTAAATGGTACCAATTCTTAGCTGCTGTTCTTTTTTCACAAATTATTATTAATACTGAAGATTTCAGAAGCTATCATTCATGCACACATATGCAGAAAGCTTGCTTTTAGTTTAAAATTACTTAAATGATGGCATTTAAATGATTCCTCTCTGGATTTCCTAGATGGGGAAAAAGTGAATAAGTTTTATTTTACTGCTCTGGTCAACTATCATAGTCTGCATCCTGAGACAAACTAGAAGACAAAAGAATTGTGATTATTTTTACCTTTTCAGTACTTGAGTAATATTAAGGTAGAAAACAGCAACTTTGATTTTTGTGGCTAAAAACTGTTAACTAAGAACTATACCTTGTTTATGTGTACTACAGGTTCTGTGCATTATGTGAGTGAGAAAGGAAAGACAAGGCATGTATTGTCCACAGACAGTGTGGTCCAAAAGCTTCTGTTCATGGAGGAAAGAGATGTTTTAGTTGTAATAACAGAGAACCTGCAGTTGTCCTTGCATGCAATTACTCTTGAGGGAGAGGCAGAAGAGCTCATGAAGGTAAGAGTCAGACTACAGGGTAAAGTTGCAATGTTTAATCTTCATAAGAATTTGTTAGGGTTTTTTGATTATCACTTTTTTGCTTACAGATGAATCAAGTCTCTTTTTTGTTTCTCAGATAATACCTTGATAAGCAAATATATGCTCATTTAGAAGTGGAAGAAAGTAATGTGTTATTGAACTTGGAAAGATGGTTTTCATCTTGCCTTCCTGTTTTTTCTTAGTTTCTTTCATTTTGACCCTATGTTAATCTTTTTACACTTCATTTACCTTGTCTTAGTGAATTAGAGAAGAATTGAAAATTCCAGTATAATCAAAATATTTGTTAAAATGTCTTGTGGATAAATAGTTGATAATCTGCGTCCTCATTTTTATTATCATCAGTTGCTCAGTGCTGTCTTGTCTTTCAGATTAGTAGGAGCAGTACCTCCTGTTGGTGATATTGTCTTTGCAAATCTGAAAGATGGTTTAGTTCTCACATGGTGAAAGTGTTCTTCACAGCTGCAAAGGCTAGGAAGCTTTTAAAAAATAACAACCCACAAGTCACAGAATCACAAATAATAACGTAGTGACCCAAAAATTATTGTACAGGGCCAAAAAAGAAACTGACCTCATCCAGGACTTATAATCACCTTGGCTCAAATACTGTACTGTTGGGAGAATACTGCTTGGGGAACCATCAGTTCCATCTGAACAGAATACTGTTTGGGATGGAACCCAAACCTTCAGCTTCCTAAGATTTTTTTTCTTTTTCTCTAAGATCGAAAAAGACTGGGCACTTGTGTATTACAGGAGTGTCCACTTCTTATTAATCATGTCTTATTTTTGACTAGGAGTAAGATTTGGTATTTCACATTTTAAAGCAATCTTTTTCAAGTTCTAAGAGAAGATCTAGTACAAGAGAAAAAACTGCTCCTTACCTACTTAATTAACCCACTACAAGGTTTCTTTTATTAAATGTATACATCATATACTTGATGCATTTAGCAGTGATCACTGCCTGAGAGAAACTATTAGTCTATCTGAACTGACAGACAGGTCTAGTTATTCTTATATTTTAACTTTTTAGCCAAACTAGGCAATTCAGATGCTTACTGTCTTTCAGTGTGTTCCTCCTACCTTCTGTAAATTTATTTATTTACTTATGGTTAACAGGTGAAGTTGAGTGGGAAGATAGGTCGTTCTGCAGACATCATTTTCATAGACCATAACCTTGTTGTTACAGCACTAGGTGAGACGGTCATCAGGTAAGAATCCTGTTTTAAAGCTGTTCTGGCTGCCTATGAGAAGTGCCAGCTAAAAGGTTTATGGTCTGCAATGCACTGAATATTTTACTGAACTGGTGGGGTTTTTTTACCAATAACGAAAAAAATCCCAATACTTTCTACTTTATTTCTCAAAATAAAGAGATAAATGAAATGAAAAATCTGTTTCCTTCAGGAAAAAAACCCTAATTCTACATATCTTTCTTTCTCTCTTGTTATTTTATTTTGTCAGGCAGTACTACCCAAATCTGTTATTTTCTTGCGTGCCGTTATTGATTTCTTCTGAAAAGATATCCATTTGGGTTTTTTTGTGTGAAAAAGATAGCCACTTTGCTGTTCTGTCCATTGTTATTGTCTGATTCTTAGGATAGTCATAGCATCAGAAACAGGAAAAAAGTGCTTGCTTTTCAGGACATTTCTCTGTTACTGTAAAACAAGACAAGTATTTTGGTTACTTCTATCCCTAATTCTTTAAATTAAGTATGTTACTTTGCCATGCTGCTATGTTACCATGTTCTGTAGTTTTTATCTTTTTGCATCTTTTTAAAAAAAGTATTAAGTCTTTTTTTCCCTGTCTTTACTATGACTTGCTCTACCTGTTTCCTATAACAAAAAAGTTAGAGGGGAGTGGGGGTGTTCCTTTAATATCAGTAGTTCACTTTCTTGAGCCTCTGTCTGCTACTATCAGGCAAGATCATCTGCTAATTTTGTGAGAATGTGATAAAGACCAAGTATCAAGAAGGAATATGTTTGATGACATGTTTAGTTCTAGAAAATAAATCTGGGATCCAAAGGACTACTGATAACCAAGGAATATTCTTAAAATAGAGGAGGAAGTGTAAGTAGGGAGGAGGAAAATTGCAACTAGACCTTTTTTCCCCCCCTCTCCTTTTTTCCCCCCCTCTCCTTTTTTCCCCCCCTCTCCTTTTTTCCCCCCCTCTCCTTTTTTCTCCTTCAAGCTGGGTTTGCTTCTGACTCCTTTCTTCATAGGAGACTATCACAAAACATGCTGCAGATTAAAAAGTCAAAGGAAAAGGAAGGAGATTGTTAAGAAATTCACATTCCAGAGGCAGCTGCTGGCAATTTAATTTTAAAAATTGAATGATCTGGGCATTATGGAAATAGCAAATTAATGCCATGTACAGCATCATATTGACTGCGTTTAGCAAGACGCTTGGAAGGAAAAGCATTGTTAACACTCTTGTTTTGCGTACCTTAGGTTCTGGGATTTGGACCGAAACGAGAACTATATGCTGTCCCCAGATGTGCAATTTGGCTTTGAGGGAGAAGAATGTATTAACTGTGTTTCTTACTGCAGTGCTAAAGGTGAGAAACAACATGGCAGCTGTCATCTCTGGATCCTAAACCTTGTCAAACCTCAGCCTTCAGTGCCCTGTAGGCATTTCACTATGTTTGTCTTGTTACTGAGGGTTTCAATAACAGCATGTGATGTAGAAGTGTTTTAGTTCAGATCAGGAGTGTGCTTTTGAAGGTACAGTGAGATCATTCGATACTCACCACACTTTGTCTCAGTGTGGAGTTGTCTCCTGGCACACAAGATGGATTCCCTTTGATGACACTGAACTGGTGCAAATACTCCTGGAGTACACCTAATGCACTCCAACATGTTATGGGCGTTCAGTCTACAAGCCCACACTAGAGCTAATGCAAAGCAGAACTCACCAAACATGTATAGCGTGGATGTCAGGTCCTTAAAACTGATGTTTTCTACAGAGCTACTCCTATGTATCACCTTGTTTGCCAGTGTAGGCATAGCTAGTGTCTGCTAGAATGGTTTTCAATGGTGACTTGCCCTATGAAACCAGCTATTCAAAAATAAATGGTTAAAACGAAATCATTGTCTGATACATTTAAAAGATCACTGCATCTGGTAGCTTAGAAAATGGGCCTTGCCATGTGAAACTTCTCCCATTGTTTCTTCAGAAAGTTTCTTCAGTTCAGGACTAGGATGCAGGAAGGCAAAGAAATGGATGCTGCTAGAAGGCAGCTTCTCAGTACCTTAGAACCAGAGCTAGGCTGCCTGCTACTTTGTATAATGTGGGTTTGTTTTTCTGAAGTTTAAGATATGAAATGCCTAAAAGGTTTGTGAATGGCAGGTCTCTTAGCAGCTGGTACTAACAAAGGGAGAATAGCTATGTGGAGGAAAGCAGCAGGATCCGATCAGAGCATACAGGCTTTGGAGGGCAAGGAGAAGTGGAAGCTCCAGGCACCTACAGAACTTGAAGGAAATGTCACTCAGATAAAGGTAAGACAGGAAAGAGTCTTCTTGCATGTTAGTAGGACTTCACAAACATTAGATGAATAGATCATCTTTGTGAAACAGATTAATATGATAGAGATAATATACAGATATGTGCACCAGTAGAGGCTGGTCCTCCTTGAGAAGTCAGAGGAAAAACCATCAGGATCAAGTAACTTTTAAAACTGAAATGCACAGAAATGTTACCTGTTTGTAGCTATTCTGTTACAGGTAGGGCTGAAATGCTCAGCAAGATAACACACTGAAATGCAAATACATCTCTCTGTCTGGGAGAATTAGCATTCATGGCATCCTTAAATCCAAACATCTCTCTATTATATGTCTTACTGGCAAACCCTTTGGATTCAGCACCCTGAAATTATTTTCTGTAAAAGACAGATTGCCAGAAATGTCAAATTTACATAAATTTATTAAAATAGCAAGCAAGAAAATCTGACTAAATGCATGATTTTATTTGTAGACAATTTTCTTCTTTTTAGTCACTTTCTCAATGTAAACTTTGCTCTGACTGGTAGCTACAAAAATAAAAAGATGTATTTATAGCTAAGTATTCTTCGATGAGAAGATGTGCCATCTAGGAGGGAATTCTATATTTTTAGATGCAAAATGATGTTTTCAGCTGCTTTTTTTTGTCAGAAAATGTTTCTTCTTTGCTAGATAATATTTTTGTGTGACACTGTCAGACTAGATGTGGATGATTAAGTTTTCTCCTACAAACTTGCAAAACCAATGCTTTAAAACATTTCTACTGCTATTTACAATATTTGTAATGCTGAAGGTTATGACAATACATAGCATTATAATATTTATTTTTTAACCCATTGTCTGTTAAGTGTCAGGGTGCAGCATTTTTATTTATATGAAATATTTTCATTTGTCACAGTAAGCTTAAACACTGTCATTCTATACTTATTAGCATTTTGATATATGCAAAAGAGAAACGCTGAGCATTACAATTGTAAATTTAAATGTAAAAAGTTTTACATTAACAAACAGCTTTTTTGACCACTACCATTCTTCTAAAAGGCAAGGCTTGTGTTTTTAGGTTCTTCAGCATTTTTTGTTTTGTTTGTTTGTTATACCCTATTATTAACTTTTTTCCAGGTTTTTTAGAGTTTCTGTTATAACTTAGATTATTCTGTTGCTGTGCTTAATATGTGAGAACAACATCCATTATTTTTCGGAAGGAATGAAAATCAAACAAGTATATCTGGTGCTTTTCAAGAAAAGTAATTTTATGTTTTATTCTGTTTTCACATAAGAATGGAAAGTACTTAAAAAGCAATGGCATTTGCTTGCTCTGGGTGGGCATACAGTGATGATCTGTATCAGAGTCCTACTTACAAAATTAAAACATAAGTACTATTAAAGTGGAGAACCCAAATCTTTTGTTAAGGTGCTTCAGTAACAAAAGGTCCAGGATGTAGGAAATAGTGTGTGCCATTAGTATATCATACATCTGCTAATAAATTGAGGGAAGAGTTATAGGTGTTTATGTCAGCTTGACCATTCAAGCATTTTCCAGATAACAGGATATGGAGTGCTGTCCAGAAATAACACCTTGTTCCCAATGTTTGTTAACATAAACAAAAGCATTGCCAAACAATTGTCAACAATCACTGTTTTTATCTCATGTTATAAAGCTGTCTTTAATTATGGAAACTCTAGATTATTTTTTTATTGTAATCCCTGCATTCCAAAAAATATAATGTAAAAGATTTTTAAAATTGTTACATGTGGGATCTTTTGGTAATTCCTATAAAAGTTTTTTCCTATATTACCATGAAAAATTCACAATAGAAAGCCTTATACCATGGTGAGGTCAAAGGACAGCAATAACTTCATCTGACTCCTTGCCAACCTCATATTTTTTTCAACCTGATATGGTGGCTTCAAAAGAGAGGTGGTTGGGAAATGCACTCTAGCTCATCTATTGTGCAGCATAATATCTAGTTAATTGTAACTAAGCACCATTAAAAAGAAAACCCAAACAAACAGTGCAAAATAGCTTTATTTCTTAGATGATGCTCTTGAATAAAATGAAATTATTTCCAAACACAACTATTTAAATCAGTGTTGTTGGAAGGGTATAGCCACAGAAATATCAGTATGTCAGGAAACTAATATGAAACTTCAAATAACTTTGAGGGAAGTAGAGACCTTAAAGACTTGGCGTATCCTTAGAGTTTATAGAGCTTATCAGTTGTGCAAGGACAGAGAAGTTCTTGGACCTCAAAGGGATTTTCTGCAGCTCTGAGAAACTTTATAATTTATCTAGCCCATGAAAGTATGTCTGTATGAATGGTGTCTGCTAGGTTAAAAAAAGAAAATCGCACACAAAAAACCAACCTCAAATCCCTCTGCCTGTTCCCCGGCCCAGTCTTGAGGGAGCTTCTATGCTGAAGCTGTGCAGTGAACTATGGACTGTGCTTATCAAGGAGCATTATCGATGGTGTGTAGTAGCTTAGGAGTAGCACCCCTGCACCCCCATGCATAGTTATAGCTTCCAGGCTGGAGTTTGGATCACTTCTGACTAATGTGGTATGTGCGAAGAGTTCATGTGTAGTCAGCTGGTTGCCACAATGCTTTCTGACAAAAATGGTGGGAATAAACATAAATAATGCCAGACATGCTTGTTTAACTGTGACTATAGAAAGAAAGAATGAAAATGGGAGCATTACTTTCTCTTTAATAATAGAATTAATTGGCTGCATGTTAGACCTGAGTCTTTGCAGGCCATCTTGGAAACAGATCTTATGTTTCTCCCGTTGAATTTTGTAAGGTATTTTCAGTTCTAGAATTGCTCTGTGTGGGTGCTATTTTTCAGTCTTAAAAGGAGGGAAGGATAACCTTCATAGAATTCACTGAAAAAGAATTAGCTGGAGCATGGAGATTCTTCCAGGAGAAGGGAGTTGGAAGCCACTGTGCTACTAGAAAGCTATGATGTAGTTGCCATTACTGAAACTTGGTGGGACGAATCCCATGACTGGAATGTGGCTATCGATGGCTACAGGCTGTTCAGAAGGGACAGGTGAGGAAGGAGGGCTGGAGAGGTTGCCCTCTACATCAAGAAGTGGCTAGAGTGTGAAGAGCTGTCTCTGAAGAATAGCCACGAGCAGGTTGAGAGCTTATGGGTAAGAATTAGAGACCGAGGCGACAAAGGGAACCTTGTGGTTGGTGATTACTACAGGCTGCCTGGTTAAGGGGAGCCTATTGATGAAGCTTTCTTACTCCAGCTCAGGAGGCATTGTGCTCGCAGGCTCTTATCCTTCTGGGGGACTTCAACCCCATGACATCTGCTGGAAAAGTAGCACAGCGAGCTGTAGGCAATCCAGGAGACTCCTGGAGAGCATTGAAGATAACTTCTTAAGCCAGGTAATAGACAGCCCTATCAGAGGGGATGCGATACTGGACCTGATGGTCACCGACGCAAGTGAGCTAACTGGTGATGTCAAGATTGGAGACAGCCTGGGCTACAGCGATCATGCACTGGTAGAGTTCACAGTCCTGAGGGATATGGGTCAGGCAAAGAGTAAAGTCAGGACCCTGAATTTTAGGAAAGCAAACTTCCAGCTCTTCATGCAAAGGATGCAAAGAATAACAAGAAGGGCTTCTACAGGTATGTCAACCAGAAAAGGAAGGTTAAAGAAAGCGTACCTCCCTTGATGAACAAGGATGGCGACCTAGTATCAACAGACAAGGAGAAGGCTGAGGTACTCGGGTACTCAACAACTTTTTTGCCTCAGTCTTCACTGGCAACCTCTCTCCTCACCCCTCCCGAGTTGATGTACCACAAGATGGGGACCAGGGTGGTAAAGCCCCTCCCACTGTAAGGGAAGATCAGGTTCGTGACCACCTGAGGAACCTGAATATACATAAGTCTATGGGACCTGATGAGATGCATCCCAGAGTCCTGAGGCAGTTGGCTGATACATCAAGTTGCCAAGCCATTGTCCATGATACTTGAAAAGTCATGGCAGTCAGGTGAAGTCCCCCATGACTGGAAGGAGGGAAACATTGTGCCCATTTTTAAAAAGGGTAGAAAGGAGGACCCTGGGAACTACCGACCTGTCAGCCTCACCTCTGTGCCTGGCAAGATCGTGGAACAGATCCTCCTAGAAGCTATGCTAAGGCACATGGAGGACAGGGAGGTGATTCAAGACAGCCAGCATGGCTTCACCAAGGGCAAGTCCTGCCCGACCAACCTAGTGGCCTTCTATGATGGAGTGACTATATCAGTGGACAAGGGAAGAGCTATGGATTTCATGTATCTGGACTTCTGCAAAGCCTTCGACACGGTCCCCCACAACATCCTTCTCTCTCAGTTGGAGAGAGATGGATTTAATGGATGGACTGTTCAGTGGATGAGGAATTGACTGGACAGTCACGTTCAGAGGGTAATGGTCAATGGCTCAATGTCCAGATGGAGATTAATGACAGTGGTGTCCCTCAGGGGTCTGTACTGGGACCAGTGCTGTTTAATATCTTCATCAGTGACATAGACAGTGGGATCAAGTGTACCCTCAGCAAGTTTGCAGATGACACCAAGTTGAGTGGTGTGGTTGATACACCTGAGGGATGGGATGCTGTCCAGAGGGACCTGGACAAGCTGGAGAAATGGGCCCATGTGAACCTTATGAGGTTCAACAAGGCCAAGTGCAAGGTCCTGCACCTGGGTTGGGGCAACCCCCAATATCACTACCCTGTTGGAGTGGGTCCAGAGGAGGGCCACCAAAATGATCAGAAGGATGGAACACCTCTCCTGTGGGGAAAGGCTGAGAGAGTTGGGGTTGTTCAGCCTGGAGAAGAGAAGGCTCCAGGGAGACCTTATTGCAGCCTTTCAGTACTTAAAGGGGGCTTATAAGAAAGATGGGGACAGACTTTGTAGTAGGGCCTGCTGCAATAGGACAAGGGGTAATGGTTTTAAGCTCAAAGAGGGTAGATTCAGACTAGATATAAGGAAAAAATTTTTACAATGAGGGTGGTGAAACTCTGGACCAGTTTGCCCAGAGAGGCAGTAGATGCCCCATCCCTGGAAACATTCAAGGTCGGGTTGGATGGGGCTCTGAGCAACCTGATCTAGTTGAAGATGTCCCTGCTCATTGCAGGGGGGTTGGACTAGATGACCTTTAAAGGTTCCTTCTAACCTAAACTATTCTATGATTCTGTAAGGGGAGAAGTGTACTTTTGGACCCCTTTATTTATCCATCTGATTTAGCACTCTTTGCTAGGGAATTTGAACTACATTGACTAAAAGGACTATCAAAACTGCAGGAAATTTTGCTGAAGCAAACAGCTCCAGAGCAGGCGTGTCTGCACTGGAGAGCGAAATCGCAGAAAAAGGGGCTTTTCCAGAGCTTTCCTGAGCCGGGGAGAAGCCAAGGCACCGCTGGGGGAGGGCAGCTCGTCAGAGGGCTGCTGACGAGGCGTGGGCGGAGCCAGCCCTGACAGCGGCACCGCCCACTCCCATAAAAGGGAGCCTTAGGGAGCGCCCATGACCAGGGCATGGCACGTCAGCCAGGGCGTGGCACGGCAGTTTGCGTGGCAGTTCGTGCAGGCAGGGCGCTGGAGCTAGGTCAGAAGTACCAGGGAGCCATGGTGTCCTCCCGGCAGAAAACCAAGGCCTCTCCAAGCTCTGCAGCAGCTATGACTGATGCAGCCTCCCAGACAGAGCTCCAGTGGGGGCATGCTGCCACCCAGATGTTGGCCTGCAGGGCGTGCCGCCCTCTTGCACTGGTATCAGACACCAGTGGTGAGATAGCCTGTGGGAGGTGTGCCCGGGTGCAGGAACTCCTCCGCTTGGTGACAGAGCTCTGGGAGGAGGTGAGCAGGTTGAGGACTATCACGGAGTGTGAAAGGGAGATTCACTACTGGAACAACACCCTATGCTCCCTATCTCAGACCC
>VYZW01017716.1:0-17746 GCA_013401315.1 Balaeniceps rex
CCAGCCCTCTGATCGTTTTTGTGGCCCTCTTCTGGACCCACTCCAACAATTCCATGTCCTTTTTGTACTGAGGGCACATGTTCTTTGCTGTTACTTCTTGTGAGCTCAATATCTATTTGTTCACAGAAAAATGTGTCTTTCCTAGGCAGGTGGGAAGCTGGAAAAGCCCCGCAGCCGGTGCAGCTCATTTTTTCAAATGCCAGACAGCAATTTAGAAATGGTGTGCCTGATTGAGAGGGAGAAATAGAGGTGACTGCGATATTTTGTGTGAAGCACACGGAAGAGCAAATGCTGCCATCATAGCAGTTTCTCTGACCTCAGCCATGCTTTGTGTTATACAGCTGTAAATGTAATAAATAAAATGCAGATCCAGTGTTAATTTTTAACCTCATTAATGAAAATTTTCCCTTTGAAAACACAAATTAAATAGCAGCT
Source organism: Balaeniceps rex (assembly GCA_013401315.1). Classification (NCBI taxonomy): domain Eukaryota; kingdom Metazoa; phylum Chordata; class Aves; order Pelecaniformes; family Balaenicipitidae; genus Balaeniceps; species Balaeniceps rex. The sequence goes on from VYZW01017716.1 coordinate 436, forward strand.
GTACATATAGAACTTAGCTAACGAAAATGTTACACAACTTTTTTTCCCCTTAGGAGGTGATGCATGGCTGCGTGCGGCGAGTTGTACAGCTGAAAGGCGAGATCTGGCTATTCTAATTTGATATACGCAAAGCAGAGGCCTTGTAGAACTGTTTCTCTCAGGTATTTAGCAACAAAGTGAAATAACAAAGAGCAAGGCAGGTTCCTTCAACTCGGGCTCAGCATTCATTTTACTGTTTGTACCACTTGCTTTGTGAAAGACAAAAGTGGAGAGAATCAGAATTATACTGGAAACTAGACATACCACAGCAGAAAATGTGGTCTTCCTGAAAAATCCATGTTTGTAGAGGAAATCCCAGCTGTGGAAACGTTAATCTCCTTGTCATGACTGGGCTGAGCCTTGTCTGCCAGAGCTGTCCTCTGCTGCTCAGCAGGACCACGTTCAGCGTTACCAGGCCTGAGGTTCATGCTCTAACTGCCGATCTCGCTGAACTCCACTGCCAGCACAAAGACTTAGCAGAAAAAATCATAGTGGAAAAGTTTTCAAAAGTTTTCTGAAGTCACATGCAGAACAACCCTGCCCCCAGTTCCCCTGCCCTTTGCATACACAGTCCCAAACGGGAGCTATTTGCTAATCTGTGGGCTACTAAATTTAGCTAGTTCCTGATAACTGAAAACGGTTCAGAGGCCCAAATTGTGCTCCTGGTCACCAGTGAGACCACTTCAAGCTAGCTAACACCAGTTAGCTAATAGAAAACTAGTCAAAAACAATGGAAAGTGTCAGCTGCTCTGTACTGTAGCACTTTTTTCTTCATTAATGAAGCATACTGGAAAGAATAATTTTGTGGTTTTAGCTAAAATGGCACATATCTCAGGATGATTTCAGTCTTCAGAAGAGCTGATCTGGGAGATATTTGTTCACAGACAACATGTGAGAGACAAAAGTAGAGAGAATCCAAAATTATACTGGAAACTAGACCTGCCACAGGAGAAAATGTGGTCTTCTTGGAAGATCTTCCTTGGTGGAGGAGGTTCCTAACGTTGCTCCCATGAAAAGCCTTCAGCAACGTGTTTGTAAATCATCGAATCTGGTCAGTAAAAAGACGGTTCTGAGCATTAACGATGCACAAGGCTGGGTTAGAGGGATTAGTGTAATTCAGACTGCATATAGCTACTGTCTTGATGAGGGGGTGGGAAGAAGAGGGTAGTTTTGTCTCACATGTTGAAGAGTTGAAGCTGGACATACATTCAGCCTCACTTCCTCTGTTAATGGAGAGAAATAAGCTCATTTCATCTCTTTGATTTTATCACCATCTCGAGATGCCTGGGCTAGGATTCCTCTCAGGTGACTGCTGTCTAAAAGCCTACTCTACGTTAACTATCCAGGCCTCCTGAGAAGTCAGTGAAGAGAGACAGACACCCACTGTCTCAGACACTTATCTTTGAAGAGGTGGAATCCTCCAGAGATGTCAGAGAAGACATCTTCTCATTACCGGTCCAGGGAAGCCAGATGGCTCCCAACCCTTCATGTGACTTAAGCTGGGTGAGGGAAGTCTACCACTAGGGGCTGAATAGCACAGTCTCCATTAACGATGAAAGAAGTGGCCTCGCAAATTTTGGGAGGGCGCTGCACCTAACCTAACTGGTTTTTTACATGCTCGTGTAGGTGGCTCCAGTTCCCACACTATCCCTCTTAATTGCAACTGATATGGAGCACAGGTTTTGTTTTATGAACCAGTTTTATATTTTAAAATTGAGGCATTGAAAATATAAAAATTCTGAGCAATTCAAGTATTTATTTTTAAGATTAAATATTATTTGCATTGCTATGTTAACATGTATATGTATGATATGCACATAAGATGTAGATTGTATGCATATATTACAAAGATATACTGCATACTACATTTGAAAAGAAAATCCAAATCAGTGTTGTTTTGAAAACATGGTCATAGCCTTTTCTCATTTGTCTCTCAAGTTTATGAATGCAATACGGTTTTGTGAAGTGTTTTGATTTTGATATTTCATTTTCCTACAGGATGGCTTTAACCTGGAAAAACCCCTCATCATTCTGCTCTTGTGGGTTACTCACAGACTTTAAAGGGAGTATTTATGAGCATGCAATCTAAAGTGCTGCATAACAGGCTGTGACATATCAACCAGTAGTTCTTGTACCTAAAATAACTCATGTTCTTCAGGAAGAGATTCAGCTTTGTTTTGAAGATCGCGAGGAGCAAGGAATTGTTTTCAGAACTTAACACTTGACTTCTAAACAAAGTTTTACTCCTAGTTAGCGAATTCCTTGAAGGATGGAAGGTGATATCAAAGTCTAGCATTGGCTTTGATTAGAGCCACATGAAATATTTGCGTTGGAACCTGACACCACATGAACTTCGCTCAGCCTTATGTTCCACTGCAATGCTGGTGTTGAATAAATATTCATGAAAACCATAATTCCAGTTTCGATCAACATTGGTTTCCTATAAAAGCCACTGAAACTTGTGATTTAAATGTAAAACCAGCTTAATAATGACTCTTTTGGCTGAATGTCTCCTTTAGACTTGGAATAAATGAAACTCTCAGGATATTTGCAGGTATGAAGATAAAAGGAAAAACTCTTGCAAATCCTTATGAATCAAGAGAGTTTTGCACAGCTTGCAAGCTCAACTCTTCTGTGATAGGGGAACTTCGCATCCAATAGCAAAACTTACTTTCAACCTGCTTGCTTGGTTGGTTGCGTTAACAACTGGAAAAGCCCATTCAGTACAGACACTTCAAAGTGCATTTCCAGCCAGCCCCTGGATGCTTGGTGTCCTGGCCAGAAGATGGCAGGCGTGTTTTGCGGGAGGAAGGAAAGTGTGCCAAACAGACAAGGTGTTCTAGTTGTAAGAATAAAACAATTCGCAGTCGAGACTAGAAACGTTAACGTTATTTTCATTATCCTTGTAATGGCTGAAGTGTAAGGTAACAAAACATAACAAAAACCTGCAATGATTTACAGCTGCATAGGTACGGGGGGAGGGAAGAAGCACTCGGGGAGGCAAGCCCCTCTAACCCCGACGTGGGACGCGCTCCTGAGTGACGCAGCATGCTGCCAGCCTTGCACCTGTGCTGCCCCGCATTTCGTGTCCGGCTCTGTAATAGTTCTGACAAAGCCACGGCAGAAGCCCACACAATTGGGTCACAAATATTACCCAACACCTCCTCCCAACTCTGGGCTTTCTGATCCAGCATCCGCTCTCACAACTGGCAGGAGGTATCTTTTCTTGCCTTATGAAATTATAGTGAATGATAATCTGCTGTTAATTCTTTGCTTTGCTCTGTTACTATTTCCTTCATTCCTTCCATAACTTCAGCATGGGGAGGCGCAAGGATAAGCGTGCAATGGATTTAGATGCTGCTTTACAGTCCGGCACTTTCCCCTCTCAGCTGTCAAAGACTGGCAGTCTCTCAATCCTTTCCAGAACTGCAAGCAGTCCTATTGCTTCCTTCGAAGTAGGAGAATTCTGCCTACATCCCAGCTGTTGGTAACTGGATAAAGCTCTTAGTTTATCAACTCATTTCTGAGTTGGCTAGAAGTGCAAATTGAGGAAAGCAAAGTACTTGCTTCCTAGTAGGGACTGAACATTCAGTTTCTACAAAGCTCCTATTCACTGACCTCAGTGTGGAAATACTCCATGCAGAAGACAAAGTTGAAGAAATACAAATACCACTTAGAGCAAAATTTCATGATGCTCATCAAGTCTCTGAACTTACAGGAGATCATTTCACAATTTTGACCAGGACTGCAATAAGTGTGACTTTCTAGACCAAGGAGCTTTACTATAAGATACTCCACTTTACTAGACAGCTGAACTGCTGGCAGTGATTTTCATTTGTAGGCTTTAGCTGATCTTTCAGATATCCTGGGCACAGGTCACTGGTTTCCCCAAAGGTCGGGACAGCGGTCTTGAACGTAATTACATTTTGTAATGGAAACTGGCATAGGGAGCAAAGGACAGGGCTGTGAAGAGATGGGGTAATATTACATAGACATTTGTCAAAGGTTTTAAAGCCGGACATGTTGTGTCGTCGTAATCTGGCCGAGATGTCATAGATGTGTGAATAACTGAAGCCAAGTCATTGTCCTCCAGGACAGAATGAGCCTCCTGTGTCAATGGAGGCGGTAACAATAATGCTGAGGTAGCTACGTGAGAAGTTGCTACTAGTGAGGAATCTAACGAGTTGTAAATTAAGAATTTGATTAATTGTGAATGTGCATTTTCAACAGGAGATTCAAAGGCTCAAAATGCTTCCCATTGCCACTGACTTTTTTGCCAGGTGGTGGTGTGGGCTTCAGTCTACATTTCAGTTATGACCTGTGCACACTAAGCCACAGTAGTGACTGTATGCGATAGCGCAGAAGTGTACGATTTGAGTATTGCTAATGCTTGCATTGGAATCATCAGACCAGGTCACCCAGGGGCTACATTCACTTACGGACCACACAGAGAACGGATCCCCTGTAGAACATGCAGTCTTCCATCGTTGCTCAGGGTGGGCTGAAACACTAATACTCTCCAGAAACTCCAGTCTATACAATCACTTTGCTTGCAGTGCAGCTAAAGAGCGGGGAAGGATTTTTGGGAAAGAAGGCCGATACAAACAAAATAGAACACACTACAAAGAGGGCAAAGGGTTTTTTTCCCCTATGCATTTTCATTATGGCTAACACTTTTGTTAACCTGATTTCCATATGGATATTCTGAGCAGCTAGGATCGTTGTGAACAAGGAATGAAACAGAAGCTTTAGATGTTTCAGTACTCAAAAGCATATGTGGAAAGGGTACAGGAGTGATAGATTTCTTCTGCTTATTTGAAAATACTGCAGCCTTACAAGAAGCTTCAAACATTCCTGCAAAGGATGGTGTTATACATGAGGTTGAGGAAGAAGGCATAACCCCCTCATCCCCATTACTTCACCTAAGATAAGATTTCTTTCTTTTAGTTAAAAGCACTGCAGCCTTCAAACCAAAACATATCCATATACCAGTTGATTTTTTGAGGAAAAAGTGTCCAGTGGTGATCACATTTTCTGCATTACCTTTGAGGGCAGGAAAAAAAAAGAGGATGACACAATATTCGGTAAAGGATTATTCAATTAGGTATTACAGAAGGCTTTCCATCTACAAAGGCAGCTCAGCACAGAGGTGAACTTCTTAGTGAGCTGTGGAAATTCTGCCACTGATGGTTTTTATAACAGCGGGGTAGAGAAATAGCTAAAACGAATATTCTTGATGCTTTTTACCCTAGTGTAGCAAGGGTATGGATAGTCATTATTCATTTCAAATAACTTAGCATATTGATATTTCTGATACTAGCAGATGGTGATGAAATGAATCAAAATTACTATGAATACTTATCTTAATAACTTGCATCAGTGTATCAACTGAACATTCATAATATCTACATAAGAAATGATGGAGTGTTTCTAACATTTGTATTATGCCACTATGATGTGTTCTGTTCTGTTCTATTCTATTCTGTTCTGCTACACAGCATAGTTTCATGGTGCATTGAACTGGAAAAGGTGTCCTGCTGGAAAAAAATCTAGAAGGAAAAAATGCTACCCTTTTACTGACTGGGCAGTTCCTCAGTCCAGCTCAATGTTTCCACACAAGCCATGTGCCAATACTGCTTTTGAAGAAACATTCCTGGAATTGCAGCCTCAGTTTTCCCCAGATAAAAAAAAGTCTGCAGATACTAACTATGGAAAATATATTTGTCTGGCATGACAGTTCTTACAAAAGGATCTTTATTTGCACTGTCAGCAAAAAATATACCGTAGTCTCCTTTCTGAGAGCCAAATTCTTGGTCCCTACATGAATCTGATTAAACAGGATTCACTCTCTACTGGTCAGTTCTGTGAGAAACCTTTTCAAAGTTGCGATGAATGATTCCAGGAGCTACTCTGGCTCCTGAATGCCCCCTCGTACTATTCCCAGGTGTTTTGGCCAGGGTGTCTGTAGTGCTGCTGTATGAGTCACGCTCTCTCTGGTCAACCATCTCGAAAATCCTTCCAAACAGATGATGTGGAGTGCTCACACTGGCTTTAGCAGGATTTGGATCAGGCCATCTGGGTGCACCTTCTTGATCAGTTTGAACTGGACTTATATGCTGCTGGTGAAACAGTGGTCCCTTCTTTTATCTCCTGGCAATATGGTTCAGTGGCCTCTCTTTATCCCAGCATGGAGCTCACGTGGCTGTACAATGAACCAGACTATGGACTGAGCATCCTTTTTTTCCCTAGATTAGTTCTCTGATTTGGATTATCACTTGAACACATGATTGCAACTGCTGGCCTGAGGAAGAAGATGGGATCGTGCACAAGGACAAGCGGTAAGGACAGATCCACCTCATCAAGCAGTAATGGACATCCTTTGAAAACTTGTTTACACTGTTTTTCATCATCTATGTCCCAAAAAGCTGTACTTCACACATGATAAAGATTGTGACTATCAATGCTCACAGCTTCAATAACTTCCCCATTATCTTTTTTTGATCCTGGCAACACATACATAGTGTGAGTTGAAAAAAACCATAAAATAGTCATAAAGGGAAGAAGAATACGTGGATTTTCTGTAGTTTAATTACTTATAATAAACAACATAATCTCCATCAGCAGCTGAAACAGTAAAAGCTAAAGTGTTTCCACAAAAAATTAGCCAGAAGGAATATTTCTTGGAGTCAGAATTGGACTTTTTAACAAAAGCAAAACATTAATATAAAAAAAACCCCAATGCTGCAAAACCCCTGCAATCTCTTTTGGTTAGGCTCTTCACAGAAAAAAAAAAAAGTGTTATATGGTCTGACTGGCTCGTACTCTTAACTGGGCATGCTACTGGCGATTGTGGGAGGAGGGAAAGCAAGCCATGGAAAGAGCTTGGATATATTAGACCTCAGAGTAATGCATCTGACTATCAAGGACTGAGTGGCCCATCCCATTATTACTCTCTCTCTTTGTTCTTGATTTTTGTAGCACTTTGTTTGCTTTTTTCCCCAGAAGCCAGTTTAAAAATAGAAGCTGTCATGACTGGAATGGTTTTCTTCTTGTGTTAGAAGGTAACATCTGTAAGAATTATAAATGTGCCACTGAAAAATGATTCACAGGTATGTGTGTGTGAACTTTGCATATTCCAAAGCCAAATTAACCTCCAGAAAGTACAAAATAATTGTAGCTATTGCCCAAAATCTGTTATACTGGGACCACCTATAGCGTTGGTATTGTTTCATCTTTGTTCAGTGTTCTTAGAGCCATTTTGAATCACCCTTTCCTGTTCCTGCCATGCTATGTTGCCAGATTTAATATTCCATTTCTATCAAGATTATTGTCTCAGCAACTGGCATAATATACTAAATTTTTACCTTTTCCTCTTTCAGATTTTGTGTATTGGAATAACATTCAGATTTTACATAATGAAATAACATTTGGCCATAAGTAGTCATATTGTTGAGCTCAGTGGAATTAAAGAAACTGATTTAAACCAGCTGAGTCCATGAAAAATGGGGAAAGTCTCTACAGAGTTGGCATTATCTCTGTTTAATGACACAAAATCAAGCAGAGGTGTCTAAATCTAAATGTTTTTCTTCAACTCTCAAGAGAAAATGATAAGAACAACTGCCATTTAACTTGCTTTCTTCTACTGTAACAGCAAGCATTTCATTAATACCACTAATTTGTATCAAATTTCTGTTCCAGTAATACTGTGGCACGCACTGCATGGCAGAAAACGGTGCATGTTCAGTTCATTTCAGATGGAAGCTACCTGCAGGTGATTTCACCTTAGTCACTGGGAGTTTAGCCATTGACTGAACTGAGGGGTAAGATTTACAGCTCTTGTATTTGAAATGAAGTCCGACAGGACTTTATGTCTCTGATCACAGTGACTTAAACATCATAGGGAGAGGTGCCAAGCATTACTTAAGTGAGACATAAATATTTGCCTAAGAGAAGCTGATTTTCTTACCTGTGGTACTTCTGAGCCTTCAGTGCTCATGCTGTCTGACGGAAACATCACAGCTTTCAACAGATTCCTTGGTTTTCTCAGAAATCTCCTACTACAAGCCTCCTTGTCCTCTTGTGTTCTTCTGTCATTCATCACTGTCCTCCATCCTGGTTGTCGCTCCAGTCACTGTCAAATCTTAGTAGCCTTTTTAAAAGAAGGCATCAAAAATATATGCGTACTATACCTGTATAAAATAATCAGATTTGAAAGCATCTTCTTTTGTAGCTCCCATATTGTTCCTTTCTCGATTATACTTAATATAACTATTCTTTTTAAAGATGTATTGTGCATAGTGCATCTTTTTGGAAAATCCAAGGTGCACATTATGAGCTATCTGACAGTTGTAGCAGTCGGTGGAATAGGGAAATTATAGATCATATAAACCTGGCCTGGATAAAAGTGTTAACCAATAATACATAGAGAATGTTCCTGGGTTGGACTAGGGGGATTAAACGACATGAGCTGATTATGCTAATTTTCTTCATCTCTTAATGATTGCTTCGTTGAAGTTGAAAGAAAAAATCCCAGTGATTTATTTGGAGAGATATTTCACCCTTCATTTCCCAGAAAGATGTCTGCTTTGCATGGTATGTATGGCAGGTAGCTGCACATGCCAAGTATGAATTTGTTGTCTTTTCAGCCAAACACTTTTTGTGCGAGAATTCAGAATACAACAGTAAATGTTGTCTCACACAGAGCTGGTTTTGCCTCTAACCAACCACTGCTACAAAGTTTAATACACTAACTGTTACTTTCTAGCACCAAATACCCGGCAGCTTTTCACTAATATGTTAGAGAAGCAAAGTGAGTCATTTGTTGTTCTTGCCTCTGCACAGTTTCTCATTCAGGCTGTTTTCAAACTCATCTAGTTTTCATATTATTTAAGCAACTAGCTATATAAACCCCCTTGTTCTCACTCCTCTGTCCCTGAAAAGTAATATTCCACCAGATAAGTCCATTCAGTTCCCGTTTTGGGACACACAATCGCATCTGCTGCTGCATACAGAGAGAGGTGGTTGCAGCAAGGACCAATTTGCTGTTTCCTAAATGTCCCCCACTTCCATGTGTGCTTAAACGTCATTAGAGATTATAAATAATGTAACGAAATAAGCTGAACTGTAACCAGGAAGAGAAAGAAAACCTCCTTCCTTAGCTATTAGCTGCTTTTTACCATCCTCTTTAATCTTCACTTATGTGAAGCAGGAAGATTAGTTTAAGCAAGCAGTTACAGCATGAGGTGGGAGCCAGCAGATTTTTAGGGTTCATTTATCTCATAATGGGCTATTGAAAGTGATTGCTGGGCCTCTCCTAATAATTTCAAGAAGAAACACTCCCATAGCTGAGTGGAAAGTATAAAATCTTGGTCCCTTGGTAATGAGAATTTTGCAACTGAATTCACTGGGGCGGGATTTTGCGTTAATGTCTCCTTCCATTCCTACCATTCATTTTCTCTGCTGGAGCCAGTTCCAGGCTGGCATGTATTTCTTGGCAAGAAATCCTTCCCTGGAGAAGGATGAGAGGGTTGCAGCTGCAGCTTTGATACTTCCTGGTGTGGTGTGGTTTCCATGTCACTTGACAGATGTGAGCCTTCGGAGCCCTCCTCCTCTTCTCCAGCCCAGCGTAATGGCTGCACACAGATCAGAATAATGCCTCTCACCCATCGTCTTCGTTAAGTCATCAGGTGTTGCAAAAACTGTGACGGCTGTGGATTGTTGACATGAGAGAAAACCAAACTCCTACTGAGGCTTTACTTGCTTTTAAAATAAAACAAAGGTGAAGGAACATGCACAGTGGCTCCCAAGTGGCTGGGCTCTGAGGCTGCAAGCTGATGTCTCCAGCTGCTAATGGATACGGGCATAGGCACAGTGCCCTGCAGCTGCACAGACTATTTGGGCTTTGCAGGCCGGGGATACAAAAGCATCTGAGAGGTGTGTCATTAGCTGTGTCTGCACTGGCCTGTTAGATCTATTCTGAAGAGTGGAGTGACCTGTCTGCACTGGTCACCTTTAGATATGCCCCACACAAGCTTCTGCATCTTTTTAGTCCTTGCCCAGATCCTTCTTTGTCTACTACTTCAGGCTTGGATTGGGGTCTGAAAGACCTCAGGCTGTAATCCTCCCTGCTCCTGGTTCTCCACTGCCCACCCAGGATCAGACCAGAAGTAACTGTACGCAACAGCCTCAGCCTCCTGAGATGACTGAATGGAGTAGGTTGGTCTTTCTCCATTGTAACACACGGCCAACCTTAACTTACTGTGGATAAAATTACTGCAGGGTATCACCTGGCAGCTTCACCTGTGCCACAGATATTACCATTACCCTCTCTAATGTAACATATTCACGTTCCTCTGCTGCTTTCCCAGAAATAAGGAGAAAACCACTTTAAGTAGAAAGAATAAATTAATATAAAATCCCACATTTTCAGATTGCTTTTAAACCATTTGAGCTGCTAACACGATACCACTGACTTGGACACTGGGGCTTCGTGACAGATAATAGAATAAGAGATTTTGAGTGAACTAATTTAGTATGGGATATTTCTCTCAGTAAACAATCAGGAGCACATTCCACCAGATAAAACTGAATGTCCACAGCAAAGGCTAAGAAAACTGCTTTCTTCTTTCCCCACAGGGGTGTCCTAAAAACAAATAGGAACTAAGGTAAAATTTAACAGTCTCATTTTCACACATAACCAAAATTCCTCTTCTGTGTTTGAATTCAGCTGAAGTGCTAATGAATCCTTCTGTAACATCAAAAACTAAGTCTGAAAAAATGAATTTTAATGGGATCTTTCTGATTCTGATGAGAATACACAAAAAAGTTTGGCAGTGACAGTCCAATGTTAGAATATATTCCAGGGCAATGAAATTTAGAGAACAGCAAGTTTGAATCCACCACACAATACAAAAAATAAGCTTCTGAGTTTCATAATAATTAATCAAATCTGCATAAAGGTATACTATTCCTTCCCACTATGCACAGTAAAGTGATTAGCTCAAAATTAAGAGTGTTTGAAGACAGTTAATGGTAAAGATGCCATGAACCTTCACAGGAAAAATATTGACAGTAGGTTTCACTCCCCCTCACCATCTTCCCTCCTCCAGAACTAGCAAAAATAACATGAAATGTCAAGCACAACATCAAAATAATTCAAGGGTGATTTGCTGTTCCTAAAATACTTGTAGCCATATAGAACACCATTATTGCCTGCACATGTGTCTGGCTGACCATGCATGCAAGCCAAAAGATATTTCTAAATCCAGCTGTTTCCCTTGATGCTGCAGGCCAGAAGTCTGAGTGGAGTGGGTCATCAGAAGGCGGCCCTGGTGTGCCGGTGGAGTTTCTTCTTTAAGATTCAATACTGAGATTTGAATTGTGAGAATGAAAAGACACAAAAGAATTAGGATAGTTAGTGAATGTAGGAAGAATGGAAAAAGGAAGCTAATGGGGCATCCTGCAGGGCTGTGAAGCTGAGAATGAGAAAACTTATATTCATGAAGATGATGGTGAAAAGGAAGTGCTCCAAAAAAGGAATGAACAAATGACACCCAGTTTAGACAGTGTGGGTGGCAGGAAGAACAGTGACACCATTAGTCACAGATAAAAGAAGCAAGGGGACAGGTATGTTAAGAAAGATGCTGAGTTCAATCACTACTGCACTGCGTCTATGCAGTTGCATAAAGAATCTTATTATATGTCAAGGAGAGAAAATTGTCTTCATTCATGGACTTCAGAGGCTTTCAAAAAAAGAGTTTCCCTATACACATGCACAATAGAGTTATATAGCAGGAACAGATGAAAGGGAGGTAAGGTCAAAGAAAAGCAAAGATCAGTAAATACTATATTATATTATATTATATTGTATTATATTATATTAATATATATTTGCTGCTGAATGACACTGAATGAAACAGCTCTGCTGAAAAGAGCTAAATATTTATGTTGATGGGGATTTGGACATCGATATGAATATGGAAAATGGATATGAACCTTTATGTTTCAGGAGAAGAGGAAACCATTAATGGCACATGGTTAAGAAGACATTTGTCCTTTTCATGTTGTTTCCTAGTATCTTTCTCACTGATGACAATCAGACACTGGACAAGATGATCAAGCATCTAACTCGTATAGCCTAATTTGGTATGATGGATCTAGAAACAAGTTTTTAAATTCATGTAACTGATTTTTCATTTAAATGACTTTTATTTTTGTAAGTTTATCAAGAAATGCAAACTTTCAAGTTTGCTATTTGAATGACTGCATGAAGAGCTCGGTGTTTTAGTGGTCAAATGTAACTTTAATTTGAAATTAAAGAGGAACACAGAGACCAGCCAGTTTGGAAATGAAATTTTACAGACAGTTCATTGTATCTGAGCTTGTGATTCTTTAGCTGTAGTGAAATGCCAATATCAGTATGCAGAAACATTTGCTCCCTGTACAATAATGTAGATTTCTCCAACATCTGTGGAGGAAATGATCTTCAGAGCTTTGTGGTCTAGAAATCACCATCACGTGACTATACAAAAATAACCCAATAGAAAATCTCTATTAAGAGTTAAGAGTGTATTGTTCTTTCTCTCCAAAATCTCCCTCATTTTTATCATAAGCATAACAAATGTAAGATAAAGAAGATTTTTTTTTTTTTTTAAAGTAAATGGAGAAAAGAAGAGGGGAATTTACAAACTTACTTTCAGCAAAGGGCCTGGCTGTGTTACTGTATGGCATGCTGTACCCATTTATTTGTGTTGTCTGTAAATAAGAATTTTCTTTGAAGAGGGCTGACAGTTTTTAACATTGTGATTTTCCTGTATTGAAGAACGCTTACAGAAGCTGCTCCTCCTTTGCCTGTATCTGTCCCAAACTCATATGGGATTGATTTTGTATGCTCCACAATAGGAAGCATAACAAGCCTAAAAATGAATGAAACTACTAAAACACATTCCTCTGTGTCACCCTTTGGGAGAAAGGGCTTTGGCTTCTGGAAGGGCTCCCTGGCATCGGGCACTGCTGGGTAATGACCCACAGCTGCAGAGCAGAGCGGCTCACCTGCCCCTACACAGAAGCTGCAGATGGTAAAGAGATCTAAGATGCAGCTGGCACACAGATCACAGCACCTAGCATGTGGGATCAGAAAGCAGGAGAGAGTCGATGTGGCTATACAGCAAGCACCTGACCTAGAAGTGCCACAGCAGAGGATGATGAAGAGGGAATCAAATGACTAAGTCTCACATGCAGTGCATGAGACTGGGCAGGTCTCAAATCAGTGATTCACTATTAGTGTTTTCACTGCTTGGAAAATAAAGTGGAAGAACCACCTAGTAGCTGGTATAGTGCTGTGTTTTGGATTTAGTATGAGAAGAATGCTGATAACACACTGATGTTTTAGTTGTTGCTAAGTAGTGCTTACACCAGTCAAGGACTTTTCAGCTTCCCAGGCTCTGCCAGGTGCACAAGACACTGGGAGGGGGCACAGCCAGGACAGCTGACCCAAACTGACCATATATATATATATGTGGATATTCCACATCATATGATGTCATGCTCAGCATATAAAGCTGAGGGAAGAAGAGGGAGGTGGGGGGATGTTTGGTGTGATGGTGTTTGTCTTCCCAAGTAACTGTTATGTGCGATGGAGCCCTGCTTTCCTGGAGATGGCTGAACACCTGCCTGCCAATGGGAAGTAGTGAATGAATTCCTTGTTTTGCTTTGCTTGTGTGCGTGGCTTTTGCTTTACTTATTCAACTGTGTTAATCTGAACCCCCAAGTTTTTTCACTTTTACACTTCCAATTCTCTTCCCCGTCCCACCGGAGGGTGAGTGACTGGCTGTGTGGCGCTTAGCTACCGACTGAGGTTAAACCACGACACTCCCTCACAACGTTTGCAGCAGCTGCAGGAATCATACTTCTGTGGATACTTTGAACCAGTAAGACAAATAAAAAAATAGTACTTGTAATTTCATCCTTACAGGTGATTATGTATTACATCCTGATCAATATGTATATTCTCATGTACTTCTACCCACAGAATTTTACCTATTTAGTGTTAATTCTATACTTCTCTGTAATTGGATTCTTACAGAATATCTTTCTATATACTAAGCCAAGTTTTTTTTCTTTCATTTTATGATTATAAAGGAATCCTATACAAGCTGTAATTGTTCCTTGGTTGTTAAATCTGCTATTGAGCAATTCCCTTCCTGATGACTTGCTGAGAATGGGACAGAAAAAACAGAAGTTTCAGCTGGATCTTCCAAAACGAGAGAACACGCCCAGAGGTAAAGTGCATACACAAGTAGAATTCAAAACAAGTTCTGTAACATATTTTATACATATTTTCATATATTTATATAAGAATGTGCAAATTTCTACATGATCCTTGCTCATTATGCTGCAGTTGCATAGAGGTCTCTTAAGAGCTCATGAAGATTTGATTTTTTTCTCACTTAGATTCTTGGCCCTTAAATTTTCTTTTACAATAAGATGCTTTTACTGCACAATAGCAGAGTAATAGAGCTTTTAAAGGGTGTAGACTTTGTTTCCCTGAATTGCACAGATGTTTTACATTGTCAAGGTGGTTTAAAGGGGCCTTACCATAATAAAAAAAATGAAGCCTTTCATCTTGTTTTTGCCAAACACTAGCAGTATGTGTGGTAGAAGGTTAATTTCAGTGTTTAAGTCTTAGATCTGTATTTCAGATCAAATGCATTCATAAATCCACTAAGATGGAAAGTTTAATTATCTAGATAGTTTGGAAATTTGGCATAGTTTGCTCCGAACACTTCTAGAAACCTTAATTTACTCATTTGATTATAAACAATATTTACACACAGAGTTGTAAAGTCAAAATTGGCACATGAACTGCCACATTACTCTGTAAGTACCCCTGACCTTCAAACTGGAGTACACATAACCCTAACTTTCTGGTGTCTCGGTTGTTATCTGATCTTCAGATGTGTTGAGAATCCCCTAATGTCATTTGAAGCTGATGAGGCCAGTAACACTAAGCAAACCTAAAAGTTGTGTGCAAGCAGTTTCAAGGTCTCTCTACCATATGCTAAAACTCCTGTCTGGGCAAACACTAATAGTTTTAATATGATTCTCATGATATGGTAGAGTGTTTTGAGAGCTCAAGTCTAAAGTTTACATGACAGTCTCTATTTTTGGCTTTTAATGTAAATTTCTAGTCATCGTGATTATGGCAAAAGCCTTGAAAATACTAACAGAATATACTTTACAAGCTCAATACTACAGAATTATTTTGATGCTGATTGTCTGAAGCTACTCCCAGATTATAGATGTGTTAACAAATTGGTCTTCTTGTATTCTACCCCCGAGATCTCTTTGGCCAGCCATGCTTTGGCAATGAAATTACTCAGCCATGGAAGCTGAGTAACTGCAACTCAGCTGTGGAAAACTGCAAACTTTCTGTGCTGTGGAAAACCAAAGGCAATTTCTACTGTTGGGAATCCAATATTCTCCTGATCTGAAACTCTTCACATGCGTTTTGCGGTGTCTGATATACACTGCCAATTTACTAAAAAAAAAAGGTCCTTGTTCATTACTAGACTTCAGTCTGCTTATTCTGAAAAAAATCATCTCATATCCTGATTTTATGGGTTATGTGCCACATGTTAAAACAACAAAGTCTCAGATCTCAAGTTCATTGTTATCTGTGCCTTGTGAAGTATTTTTTAAGAGAAAATAGTAAGCTTATAGAATTGCAAAAATGAAGAGGCAATATACACAATGAACACAAATGCACACACAGTGCCTTTTTTTGTCATACATAATTGAAGAGTTGATTCTTTCTCCTTATATAATCACATAATTAGCTTGCATATGGGAAAGACAGAAATCTGGAAAAATTGTGTTGCGATGACTGGTATTACCACTGCTATGTTACTGATCATTTATTGTGCTTATAGCAACACCAAGAGCAAAACTTCTGCTCATGATTCCACTTGTATTTCTAAGTGGCATTGCAAGCTCCAGTTTAGAAGCTGCTTCTCTGGAGACCACCATATCCCTAATATGTCTACAGATGTCTATGTTTGCCTTGGGTCCTTAACATCGTGTCTGCATTACCACCTATTTTTGTCAAGCATAATGTGCTTTCAAACCCTCTATAGGAATAATTTTGTAAACCATTTAAAAATCACATTTGTTAGTGGCAATACAGCAGAAAAGAGCAATGCTTGGTATCAACAAATAGCTTCTATGGTGCCTCATGACTACCAACTTCTGGAAAAGTAGTTGTTTCTCCCTCAGTTACAGTTCATACACAAAGGCCTATTAATACTTTTTCTGGCCAAAATACGTAGTTTTCAGAAAAAATATTTGTTGTTCTTCAGATAACAATTTGTACTGTCAAGACAAGTTTATATTCTGGATTAATCTGAGAGTGAAGAGTGTAAAAGAACAGGATAAATATGGATGAAGTTAGTCTGGATTGTGGGATTTGCCTTCTGCCACGTGCCCGGTACAAGATGCAGGATCCCTTGTTCTGCACAAATCGGTAGAGCAGCTGAAATCCCATGCACTGAGCCCGCAGCCTGCTGTCCTGTGTGTTATTTCCTGCTGGAGAGCAAGCACTCTGCTGACCAGGTTTCAAATCCTACCTAGGGATTGCAGTAGAAAAAGCAGAGTAAGTAAAAGTAAAGTAGGATCTGAGGAAAAGCTAGTGTATCTGTGCTTTAAAGGTGGTTTTGGGTAAGACTCATCTGCTAAAGGTTATGCGTCTGGAAGTTAAGCATTTAAGTCATAGTCACTCGCAGTTCCCTTTACAGTCTGCACTGATAACCAGGCACAAGTAGAGGGTGGTTAAGCTCATCACCAGACAGGCCTCTAACGTAAGTCAAGTGAGCTGCCCTGCAGAGGTGTCTGCACGCCTTCCTATCTATGCTGGGAGCCAAGACACCTACAGACAGACACCTACACTGTAGATGCCACCATAGATATCTAAAAAGTTAGATGTCTAAATCTGAACCAGTCGCTCTAGTCTCTATAGTCCATGGAAATCTGAAGTTCAGGCAGTAAAGCCCAGGAGCAAAACTACAGATCAGTCAGGCTAAGGAGACTGACAGAAAGTCTACAAGGGTAACACAGAGTCAAAACTGTAAAAGTTTATGTTGCTGATCCAGATCACGTAGGCTTCAAGGAGTAAGAGGCGAACTTCCAAGAGGCAGCACAAAGCTGCACAAGAAACAGATGATCTAGCATGCCTGGCAGAGATCATTGAGATCTGGGCAATACTGAAGCACAGTAATAA
>VYZW01017716.1:32754-43949 GCA_013401315.1 Balaeniceps rex
CTGCGCCCAGGCGGCTCCTTCGGGCGGCCGAGCGAGTAAGAAACTCCAGCAGGATAAGGCATCGAGAGGTGTACGCCGGTGTGTTTTAGTGTAATCGGGTATAAATGAGCACACAGCCTGAAATTTAGTTCCCAGAAGCGTCTGCGGCACCTTCAGAACTTAAAACGACCCAGCGTGCCAAGTCCTCAGTGTGTTTGTCATCTCACAAGGAGTTTCAGAGAGGTGCGGGTGGACTTTTTTTGGAATGGGAGTAGGAAAGCGTCTTTCACAAAATCCTCTTGACACTAGTGCAGCAGTAAATTGATTTCAGACATATTAAGAGACGCTGGCCTGCTGCTGCTCTGGGAGCTCATTCACGAATTACGCTTCCCTGTACAGAGAGCTGCCTGCTTGCCGGCATTGCTTCTTGGAAGTGTTGGTTTTTATGCGGGAAGGTGTGTATGTGCTGGGGAGGTTTATAGATTTATCTCCGAATACTCTATGTGCTATGCAACACCAATGAAAATAACTCACCATGATTTTTTTTTTGTCTGATTCATCTGTTCTTGCCAACTTGACACTTTTGCTTAAACAAATCAAAAACCTGACAAAACCAAATCCTCTTAACTACAACCTCGGTACTTCTGATTCTGATGCTTAGCTGTAATTTATGATCCCTATCATAACGAAGATGTTAGCAGGTACTTAAGAGGTCAGTGTGCATTTGATCTAGGCCTCTTTGTGACTTTGATAGTAGCGTGCCCTTGGAAAGGGCATTTCTGTGCCTTGTGGCTCTTCTGTACATGTCTGGAAGAAATCTTGTGGCGGGCAGAGAACAGGTCCAGGGGTCAGCCATAGGAATGCGGCTTTTGTGAAGAGACAGAACCTTTTCAGGTACTTCTTTGGTTTTGTTTATAGCACACTTGCACATAAACACTAGTGTTTCTAGTCGGAGTCAAAGTAGTTCACTTAAGCAGTTCATTTTAGGAGCAGTGCTGCTGTTCTGCAGAGCGCAAATCGGTTGTTTTCCAACATAGTGGGAAGTATGCTTTGAGCTGTAAGTTGATGCTAACTTTTGAATACTAACAACTAATACTCTTCCTCAATAAATCCTTCTCAGCTTCTGAAGGGTTCTTGCCATGAGGTTTTTGTATGAGTTTCTATCTCAGCAGTTACTGCTCAGGTGAAACTGGGTTGTTCGCAGTCCTTCTGTGTATCTGGAGGATCATGTGGTGGATATCAAAAAGAGACTTTAAAATGCATTTCAGTGTAATGTCTCAAGGTTTATACAGAGATAGTTCAACAGATGGTCCTATTTAATAGCTTGTTGCTCAGTTGCTGTTAGCTATAGTATAAAAGTCTGTTTCTATAAAACACTGAGCCTTTCTGATGATTCAGGATTTAGAAGGCAGAGTAACAAAAGCATTATTTTGAGTTTAGAGACTTTACTGCATGGGACCTCATTAGTAAATGGCAAATTTATTCCACTAGTGGAAATTGCAATTTACTCGTGCCTGAAACTGTGAGCATTAATCTCACCGGAGAGATCGTTTCAACAAAACCTTAGTTGTGGGCTTCATAGTCTCACAGGTAAGGGCTGCACAAAGTGTTGTAATGCCATCAGACCTCGGTGCTTGGAGTTGGATTCTTGATCTGCCCATCTAGTAGCTTGATAAGACTTTTTTGAAAATAACCTTTTCTTTTAGCCAGCTCCATTCGTATTTTTTTTACCAGACTGCAGCATGATAACAGCTGTCAGCTTTTAACTCTAAGAAATGATATTTCTTCATGTGTGGCGGAAAAAGAAAAACCGTAACCAAGAAGGGCTTCTAGTAAGTCTGTTGAATAAAAATTAGAGGGGGGGGGGGGAANTGTGTACATTCCCTGATATTCTAGAGAGCTAAAATCACAAGAACAAGAGAAGAAACATGGCAAAGGAATCATTCAACGCTGGTAAAATAGGTGCTCTTCTTTCATTAGATGCACGCACCATAGCCCTGGACCCTCTTTGGTGTGCACATGTGTGAGCTGCTCTGGGCTCAGGAAGGGAACGGTAATGCCAGAAGTCCCTGGGGGGGATGGATTGCCCATAGCTGTTTTCTGTAGAGGGTTGGTATTGACAGAATTCAGATTTCATGTGAAGAAAGGCAGTGAACATAGAGCCAGTGTCTCTGAGGAGTGTCTGATGTGTATCATCACTCTCAACGCCAGGGAGTGCAAGAAGAAGACAAAGTGAATAGAAGTGCTGCACTGGAAAGAAAATGATATGATTTCTGGGCTAGATGTTGATATTCTGTACTTTGCATGCTTTATTATGGTTAGATAATATTTTGTATGTTTGCTCTTTCCTGCTGTTGAAATGGTGACTGTATAGGAATGATCTAACTAGGTACACAGGTTGTGATTGTGAGTAGCGGATGGGGTTGAGAGGTATTTGTGCCCTGCTTTCCAAGTACTTTCTCCAATCTACTAGTGTCACTTTTGATTTTTACAGCTGATGAGTTCAATCAAGATAAAGTTGTCTTGAAGATGTTGGGTTTCTTTTCGATCTTCTCGTTCAGTGTCAGCATGCTGTAGCTCCTGGTAGCTGATTCTTTAGATGAGATCACTAGTTTTACTTGTGTTGATTTCCAATGAAAGTGATCCAAATACAGCCTTCAAATTCACTTGTCTACCTGCTGAGTAAATTCCTGTGTCCTGTTTTGACTCCGGAAGATCAGTCTCTCCTCAATCGTGAAATGCCTATGCAGTTTTGCCACTGTGCTTAAGCTTGTTTCGTGCCTGTGATCTTTTCATACTTCTATATGGAAAGGGAGGTCTTAGTCCGTACCCTTCTTAACACAGTCCTTATTGGGTTAAGTTTTGACCTTCTTCCTTCACTACCTCTTCTGTGCCCTAACAGACCCCATATCAGCTAGGGGAAGCTGTCAGCAATATGGGGAGACCTGGGCACATCAAGAACCAAATGGGGCCTGTTCCTCAACCCATTCCCAGGCCTACCACCAGAAGGATGCAGTTCCATCAACTAATTGCCCTAGCGCGAAATATGACAGGACACACTATCTGTGGCCTCCGCTAATGGCAGAGGCTACAGGGAAACCCATCCTTTGCTACGGCTGCTACGCTGAAGGACGGTCCTCAGGTAGGTGAGTTGTAGCCGTTGATCTGTAAGTTAGGTGAGTCTCTGAAGCGTTTTTGAAACTTAACACATCTGTTTGCAGTGTACTCACAAATCCATAGGTGGGGAGAGGTTTGTGATGGGGTGGCTAGGAATGTGTTCCTGCCATCAGCTTGTCTCCTGTCTTATCTGGACGTTTATGTCTGGACACTTAGAGCTTCCAGATGCCGAGCACTAGCTGTCGGTTTCAACAGTTTAGCATCCGGAAAGCTGTTGAAACTTGACGCTGTTAGTAAACACTGAGATTCTTCTGTTTTAGTGCTTCAGTCAGAAGACAGAGCTCTATCTGTGAGCTTGTGATAAAGGATGGCTGTGAAGCTGTGCTTGCTTACCTGGGAGACCGAGTTGAAATAATAGATGGGTTTTGCATAGGAGAAGCTGGGCGGAAGGCTGTGAAACTGAATCTTGATGGAATTGTTCTCAGAAGATATTTTGAGAACTGTCCTGTTTTAGACTATAATCTGTATCTTGCTAATTATCTTAAAATGTAGTAAAAACATCGCTATGTTGCTCTTTTTGAAGAAAGCTGCAAGACCTTGCCACCAGGGTTTAGTTTTCCTTCTTCATTAAGTCTTTTCCTTTTCTTCCCTTTTTTTTTTTTTTTTCCTTTCCAATCTTGGAAAGGTGAATAAGGTCTCACATTTTCTTAAGAAGAGGTTTGAAATGGAGTTTTTAAATTTTAGCTTCTGTTTCTTGTAAGCATTTCAGCCACACCAGATGGAGATGATGCATGTGGACTTAAATACAAATATTTTTCTTTCTCATAGTTACAGAAACACTGAAGTGGAAGTGGTGCCCCATAATCAAGGCTTAGTTTTGTTGGCAGCAAGACAGTCAAACCCTCCTTCATGTTGCTCATTTCTTTCATGGGGGAGATGAAAGTATAAAAATGTTACTTGCAATGTGGAGAATGATTTAATGCTTATGACCTTCTATAGCAATTTTTCATTATAGAAGAGTGGTATTGGAAAGGAGATGTAACTTCTTCCTTAAGGGGCTCGTATTCAGGTTTTCTACCTCTAGTTTCCAGTGTATGATGTGAAATGATTCATGAGAGCACTTCTAAGCAGTGCAGCAAGCCCAGTAACAAGGAGGAAAAAGACTAAAGGGCTTGACTTGCTTAGATAAGAAATATTAAACTTAGCATGTCTGCCGTGTGTTTATTTCTTCAAGGGTACTGTTGTTCTTATCTGTGCTGGGCTAAAATATTCTTGAGTCCAGATGTAACCATTTTCTGTTAATAATACTAACATGATGGCTATCTAGGGCCTCTAAGAAATCTCAGGTCTCGGTAGTGAGAGAATCCATTATTTTCCCATATTTTGTTGCAAAGATGGGAAAACAATTCCTTTTTTCCCAGCTTTGTGTACATATACATAAAATATATATACAATTTATATCTTTGTCTATATATAATATATAAAATATATATTTTTAATACCTAATGTACGTACATTGAATGCAATTCCTTGAAAGCACCAAGTTGCATTTCATATTTTAAATGGAAAGCTTTTGTGATGTGATCACTAAATAAGAGGCCTTCTGAAGTGTAATTGCTTGTTTTGCTGCCTGTTGAGGTTGTGTATTAACTGGAAAACATGCAAAAACCCAGTGGCAGTGCAGTGTTGACAGCTAGTTTTGTTGGTTTAATTTGCAGGTCTTGGAGAATGCAGTCTCCAGCTAGATTCTCTTTGAAGGCACTGGTATGTCATACCATAGGTGGTTTAATAAATAATCTGACCAAACTGGTGCATTCTGACAGAAAAATGTTCGTAACTTCAAGTTACTGCATCTTTGTTTAAAAAAAGAAGTTAGTGCTGTTGGTAAAGGGCACCACCTCCATGCATTCAATAGGGCTGACAGCTGGGGCAAGATCTTTTTGTGGGAATTTGCAAGCTTTTAGCCATTGTTGGGTGAAATCTTACTTTGGTGTCAGAAGAAACATCTCTGGTTTATGATCTGACATTAAATTTGTGAACTCTTCTGTTTACTGAAATAGCTTAGGGAGTGTTAGAGCCTAGATGCCCCTACTTCCACAACTTTAAAAAGAAAAGTTCATTCATAGGGCTGCAAATGTCATCAAAGACAAACAGATTTCATTGAGGTTTTTAGGCACTCCAAATGTGATCTCCTATGAAAAAGATTCCTGTTGTTGCAGGAGTCAGATGCTTCTTGCTAATACAAACAAGCCAGTTCATCTGCTGTGGTAGTTTAGTACCTCTTTTTGGTAGAACTTAATCTGTGTTAATGCAACAAAGCATGATTTGATCCTTCTGGAATTACTGGTCTTGTTTAAAGAGCGATTTCACAGTGGAAGTGTGAGGTTTCTTGGGAGGACACCCAGCCTGCTGAGCGGGGAGAAGAAGGAACTGGTGTGCTTTGGCAGGTATGACGGCACCTGGTAGGCACGGTTCTTTCTCTCTCTCCCTCCTTTACAGGCCCAACGTACACAGGTGAACTCTGAGCTGTGTGTGGAGAAACATCATCTACCTCTCCCTTGCTGTGACCTAAGTCAAGCAATTATTTCTTTAACTTTCTAGTGTTTGATTGCTATTCTAGGAAAAGGTCTTCTGGCAGGCTGCTGGCAAGTGTCTAATTCGCAAGTTTGAAGTGCCCCATCAAGCTGGTAAAATGACAAACTCTTACCAGCCTGCCTGCATGCAGTCCCTTTGTGTTCTTAGACCATCACAGCATACACCAGGATTATTGCTAATCTCACTGCTGAGTCAAAAATGCTCAGTGATGAAAGGAGTATTAAGTTTCAGATGACAACATGTACTACTACTTTCTTTACTTGTGAAACTTTTTTCTTTCCAAAATCTTCCAGCCCTCTCATGAAGGCAGAGTGCAGAAGGAAGAGTGCTACACAGACTCTACTGATCATTTTCTTTAAAATCTACAGACGGAACTGTTCTATTCTCAAATGGTGGTCATCTATGTAATGCCAAGTATTTTATTACCTGTGCTAAAGTAAACCATTATAAAAGGCTTTGAACCCTAAGTGTTAGTTAATGCTAATATTAAATCCTGGCCATTTACTTGAAATAGGTACCATTTTGCTGGGGGGGAAGGAGCAAGGAGTAAGAGTTAGATATTTTTCTAGTTGCTCTGACACTATTTTTCTTAAGCCTTGGTGAAGAGAGGGAGAAATCATAAGCTGCATTCAGCCCCTTAGCTGTCATATGCTTCTATATCTGGAATACTTGAGGCATGAACCCACTGTGGCTTTCTCAGGCCTTGCTGTTGAAGAGCAGGGCTCTGCCTTCTGCCCTCTTCAGGGAGCTGGGCTGGAGCCCAGCAGGGGGAAGCTGGGTTCTCACTCTGCTGACAGCTCACCGTGGTTACGTAGATGTTGTCGCCAGGGATAAGGCTGGTTGATCAAGTGAACCCTGCAGCTACTCTCGAGTAACAGGTAGAGGTGGGAGTTCCACCCACTTTTTATCCCTAGATTGGATTCTCACTTACTATGAAATTTAGTTAATTTTTTTTCAGATTCTCTTTTCTTACATTCTATTTCAAGAATATGGATGCCCGTTATAGTGACAGTGTGTGGGAAGGTCTGGATGCTGCATGGGGGTGCCTTAGTTAAGAGGTTTAATACTTCTTAAGTCCTATTGAGAGGTATGCCCCATTCCCCAAGAAACCTTTCAGAAGTGAAAGCGTAATTAAAAAACCAACCAAACAAAAAACCCTGAACAAACAAACAAAAAAAAGCCCCAAACACAACCAAATCCCATAACTCCAAAGCAAAATGAACAAAGCCTCACCTCCAAAATGTAGTCCTGGGCAGTAGAAAATCTCTATTTTCATTGTTCATTTTAGCACTTACTGAGTTGCATTGGTCGATCAGACATTGCGTACCTTTATTGCAATGCTCCTTCGTGTTTAAGCTTTATTTCAACTGGATGCATATGATTTTATTTGAACTTCCTTTTATAAGTTACAATAAAACTGCTAATTTGGGTAGCTTGGGGAAGTTGAATTTTTCATCATGTTGTCATCTCAATATGCACATAGTAGCTTATGGAAATGTTAACCATATAGAAGAATTTTCATAGAATTTTAACTTTGAATAAACTTGGTAATAATCTCTTTCTACTTTAAACTCCATTTGTGAGGCTTATTCTAGTCATGCTAATATAGGTGGTACTTTGGGACAGGGCCATGCATATATTACTTAAGTATTAGAAGGTTTTGCTCTTGTGGTTTGGTTTTGTTCCATATTCTGAAATTTTACTTGCTCATATAACTTAAAGCGGGTTCTAATCTGAGTTCTCTGCTTAAATGCAGAAGGTGCCGTACAGTTTTGCAGAGGAGAGCCTGCAAACATTCAAGTGGAATTGGTGCAAGACCTAGAGAAATCCAGTCGTCTTAGTGTTTGTAAAGGCTCTTTCCTTGCTGGTGGTTATTCCAGTGTTGATTGGAAGATTTTAAATAATGACTTATTGCTCTCTTGCTTTTGAAAACTCATTGTAGCATCCAGATATCCTAAACCACTGGTACCACTTGAGAAGCCAGCGAAGGAAGTAGTATCACCAGAGACGACTGGTACTTCTGGTACAGTAAAAAAAAACCCCAGCCAACCAAAAAAGTGTGTTTGCTAAGACATGGCATTGCATAAGGCCAGCGGGCTGCTAGTTTGACAGACTTTCTGCTTGCTTGTTTTGATGCAGTTGGCATGTATTGCTATAAGAAATAAAAATACACAGGTTTTGTTTGTTTATATTAATATAAAGCCTTCAGTCTCAAGAATTTCAGTGATACCTGTAATACTTCATGGACTTACTCTTAATGTGACTGAAGAAGTCTTTCAAGTCTTGATCTTGCAGAAATTCTCCTGAGCTATACCATAGTTTCTAAGTAATACTCAGCCAGAGATTTCAGACTGTGAAACAGCTTCATTTACTTGAAGAACCTCAGTGTCATATACCTTATGCCTTTTCAATGCATTAAATTACATGGTCCAAACATAATGCAGAGATAATATTACTGTTAAAAAATACCATTATGTACTTAGCTGCCTTTGCCCTTCCCTGCCCTTCCCCCTGTTTTAGAAAAGGTAAAATAGAAATTTGTTTTCCATCTTTTGCGTCTGTTTAAGCATGTGTTGAATGCAAAATAGTTGCCATGCATGAACATTTTTTTAAATCATGAGTTTAAAAAAATATCTAAACCTTGAGCCATTGTTATTCAACTGTATGTGTCTTGTGTAAAATAATACATTTTATAGTTATCAGGAGGCAGATTTTCCTTTTAGCTGTCTTGTCTGGTACGAGGGGTGCTTTTGATTTAGATCTTTTTAGGAAAGATCCCTTGAAATGCAACTTTTACTTATAATGCAACTTAAACCTTTCAGAGTGATAGATTAGAAACACTTGGATCTCCATGTACTAGGCATGAATGAAATGGATTGTGTTTATTCTGTGAACAGAGGTACTGTTTTACTGTAGTTGAAATGAAAAGAAAATTATGTCTACCAGTTGCTCTAAGAAAGAAATTATTTAAAGCTTACTCATTCAACTGAAAACTCTTAGCTTTAGTCAGCCTTATTTATTATTTAATCAATCCAAATATGGAACTACAGAGGCAGCTGGTGTCTCCAGCAGAAAATCTTTTCTAAAAAGAAAAAGTAAATGGAAAAATGAGATAAGTATATCATGCAAACAGAGTACTGAAGGAAGCCGTTTTAGATCTCTCTGGTGCTGTTTGATTTTGGGTTTTTTTTGGCTGGTGAAGAAGCATCTCAGACTGTGGAAAGCTGGGTTTGTGTGTGTGAGCTGTCTTGTGCCCCCTCCCCTCTTTCTTTCTCCTTAAATTAGCATGGTGTTATTTCAAAAACCTGAAAGCACATGTTCTTGTTTCTGTTTTGTTGCTGTGTGTGAGAACTTCCTTTAACATCGAACCTGTCCCTTGGAATTTTTGGGATGTGACTAACCCATGCCTGAAACGAAACCCTTGCTTCCTCTGAAAACACAGGGTGCTTTTTAAGGCAAAGCCCACAAAATACTGTTTTTAACCCAGCAGAGTGCATATTTCACTCAAAACTATGGGATACGAGATCAGCTGTTTTTTCCAGTGTTCATTTACTTTGGATTCTTAGATATTTGCATGTTAATTATTAATAAAATATCCACCTTAGCAGCCATAATACATACTGATAATTGCTACTTGCTATACTTCTTTTGCTGCATCATTTGCTGGTTGCTATTTGTATGTGATGGGCTCATTATATTCGCTGCTTTTGTGGGTATTTGAGGTTTTTTAAATTTAATTTTGACAAACTAACATGGCAAATTCCAACAGGTAATTTCTTTTTTTTTTAACTTACACGTTCCTCTCTAGATAATAAAAAGAGCAGATAGGAACATAGTTGAAGACTACAATGTTATTTGTTTGAAGATGGGGCATATTCTGTGGCAACTCTCCTATTGTGTTAAAGCAGACATGAGGAGCAAGTGGCTTGTTTTATTTTCTCCTCCTGCTTGCACCCAGGGATAAAACCCTTCCTCAACACGCTTGCTAAATACTCTGTAGCTTTTAGGATGTCAGATAGGTGCATAGGCATTTCCAGAATTAAAACTTGCCTTACTGTTTGGCAGTGATCCTGGTGAAAGGCTCCTGCATGACGTGGGGGAAGGATGAAGCCTTAAAATCTTTTTCATTTCAAAAAGAATGGGAAAGTTTGAGAGAAAAAGGCTTCTACAGTGAGGCCAACTTGAACAGAGAGGAGCCAGAGACATGGGTCTCAGTGGTGGCCCAGGCTTTGGTCCCCAAAGCTCACTTCTCGGAAGTAGTCTGGGACCTGTCAGCTGGACACCAGCAGTTCTTTCAAAACTTCTGGGAAGCTTTCAGGCAGGGTTAGGAGGAGACACAGCACACAGTGTGTGATTCTTGTCCATGCCACAGACAGATGTCTGTCTGCTTCGGGGTGTATTGACGTATGTAAAGTTGTATTGCCACGAAGCTCTGGTATTTTCTTCAGGTCCAATTGCTTACTGTGAACCAACAGGTAATTGTTGCATTTTGACCTGCATTTTTCTTTTAGACATCATCAGTTTCTGGTTATTGTACTGATAAAATAACTGAAAGCCACGAACAAAAAAGTTATTTGCTCTTGATAGCTTCTGGCTCAATGCAGTGATCCATCCCTTACTGCTGGCCAGTTCACTGTAACTCATTTTACACTAAGAGTGTGAATCATCAGTCTCCATTAGGATATTATCCCATCTTTCATGGCAATCTGAGTGGGTAGAAATTGTGTTTTATTGGCTTTGTTGGGTTTCATGGAAGACTGGAGAGAAATGTGCATTGAACAAACTGATTTCTTTAGCCAGCTGCTCTTTTAAATACCATCAACTTGTATTTTCAGATTGCAAATAGCCTTTCAATCCAGCTGTTTCTTTGCTTCATTAAGTCCTGGCAACAGGCTGATTTTTACAAAGCACAAGTAAAGATGTGATGTTACAAATGTAAATTAACTGTTTTGTTCAAAATGAAAAGATGTAAAAATTGCCTGCTGGATCCACAGCTATCTTGCCTAATAAATACAGATTTTTGCCAGAGAGAAGAGATGGGAGAGCAGCTTGAAATTCCCCCCAACATCAATTTTCCTATTACCTATTTTGTATTATTTCGTGGAATAAAGTAAATAAAGCAAAGTAAATAGGTAGCTGCAAAAGTGGCAGTGGTGTTATAATCAGCCTGGTGACCCTTTCCTGTGAAAATGTCAGACAGACTTCTTGTGATTGTGTCCCTCTCCCTGAACAGAAGGAATGTAACAAAGGTGTTTTTGTGGTTGTGATACAGCACAAATGGCCCATGTCGAAGATGACTGGTTCCAGTGGGAAATATATGTGACTTGTTGTTTACTCATTTGTTGGAACTGGTTTATCAGAAAGAAAAAAAGTCTTTGGATGTGTAATGTTTTCACTGTTGGTTTGCTTCTCTGGGTTGAATGCTCGGAAACTATTATATCAGCGTTGTTTCCAGATGCTGCTTATTTCAGTTTTTGCAGTTGGAGAGTAATCTGGCTGAGTTT
>VYZW01017718.1:0-33859 GCA_013401315.1 Balaeniceps rex
GTCACCTTTGCAGCGGAACACCCCTTGTTTCCCTTGAGGCGTTTTGCGGAAGTTTCCTTGTTAGGTCCTACTGCCTCAGGAGTCCCCAGCTCACCTCTGCAAGACTTCGGCTGTGCTGCAGTGTCCCCCAAGTTGATCCATCAAAAATCATTCAAGCAGATGAAGAGGTATAGATTTGATATCTCTTAAAACCCACCGGTCTTTTTTGTGAGCCCTTTGGTTTTGATCATCTATATTGTGAACATCCTAAAAATGGATGGTTCTTATGTATTAAAGTGCTAACTAATAGGATGCACCAAGCTATGCAGATTGAGAATGAATGTGATTGATAGAAATGATTTTCAAGAATTTGAAGCTTTAAGATGCTGTTAGCTTTGTTTTTGAGTGAAATGGTTAAGAATCAAAACTGATGATTTAAATGACTGTTTTTCCTAAAGTATATGGAGAGAAAAAGGAAATGCAAAGTTGCACAGCTGTGGGCTGGCAGATAAAAATATACATTTCAAATAGAAAACTGTATCAAAGACCCTCAGTTTAAAAAATTAATTTTCTATATTAAGTAAAAGATATTTGGCAATAATTTCTCAATAAAGAAAATCAATATTTAAAATAGATGATGAAATAATAAGTTTTTCCATTCAGAATCTCTGCTTATTCTGTATGAAATTAATTCCTGTGCAGGTTGTAAAGAAAATGGGAGAGTATTTTCCTCTTAAAATGGTGGTATTTCCTTCCTTATAGTGATAGCAGTGCAGGGAACATATAGCAGAAGATAAGTAAAATATAAAACAAAGTATTCAGTAGTGAAAGATAATACTATTTTTCTGCATTCCATTAAATAAACGAAATTTAGCGTCTTGCCATTTTAATATAAGCAACAAAGTGTTACTCTTAAATTCTGTTTCAAAAAGGTATACCTTTTCAAGACATTTTTCTTGTGGGTGGAAAAATGCCACATTTGGCCTCTGAGATTGTGACATTATTTCTGGGCTTGAGAAATACACTAAAAAATTTTACTTGTCTAGGCAAAGGAAAGCTTTGACCTTTTTTCAGATGAAGTACCTGAATAATATGGTGATGAGGACCACATAAAGAACCATAATGTAAATCTTCACTTTCCCTGAGGGGAGAAGCTGATCTCACAGGTTACTTGTTCCAGATCAGAAGCCAAAATAAGATAAAATCTTTTCCAGTTCTACTGTGTACTTAGCTCTCTCCTCTGTAGTTTATGCTCTTAAATATAACTTTTAAACCTGAACCTTTAGCTTGGAACTTTAGTTATTATTTAAGATCCCATGTAGCAGAATTTTGAATAAAACTGTTACATTAAAATTTTAACCCTTTTTTGAAACTTCACTGTTCACAGAAATTGTTTAAGGAATTTAGTTCATATTTTACATAGGTATGCAATAAAAGAATCTGTATTTACTAAATGTTTCCTAACTGCTGATATTATACTTTAGATGTATGTAAATCATAGAATCATAGAATCATTTGGTTGGAAAAGACTTTTAAGATCATTGAGTCCAACTGTAAATGTATTACATCCATGGAGTCATTCACTAGAGGTGAGTTGAAATAAGTTTTATACACTTAATTCTTTACCTGACTAGAATAAAACAGTACATTAATATGCAGATATTTTTATTTTACTTTTCAATAATGCTTTTCAAAAATAATTAAATTATTCAATATTAGGTCAACTGTACATAATAGGGATATAGTGTATTCTCCTATTTAGACTAAAATAAAATAAGACATTTACAGGTATACAAAATAAATTAATTCAGGTCAATAGATTTAAAGTTAAACTTGTAATGTCTTTACAGTTCCACTTTTTAAAATGTTTTAAAATGGCTAAAGTGTTTGTTGATTTTCTTCTTTCTAAATTTCAGTTATACCTTCTACTGTATTTCTATTATAATAATGTAATGAATTATTAGTAGGAAGTGTGTCAGTATCATGGGACACAAATGGCTACAGACCCTCTTTAAAAATTTATGTGGGATACTTACAGGCAATGATCAAAGCAATGTATTAATATTTTGGGTTCTGTGACACTCTCCTGCTACTGATCTGATTGTAAATCATATATTAGTTATTTGTTATTTATAAACTAGATCTAAATATACCTTTAATATGATCCAGAACCATCTGTAAAATACTTTATTACTTAATATTAACTATTCTTCCCTGATTTCCAGAAACATGGTTCTTAGTGCCCTGTCTTCCATGTAATTTACAGTGGAATTAATTTCAGGGGCTCTGAAGCAATGCACAGCAGTGTTTGCTGCAGTGTCAGGCACTACCATGGTTAGTGCCAGCTGGCCAGTCTCACAGTGGGGCTTTATTCCTCTTGAATAAGCATCCTATGACCCAAGGAGGCGTCCCATGCTGCTCTCATCAATTCAGCAGCCTGTAAGTGACAATCAATATACAAAGAAAAAGTAGGTAAAGTCCTTGTACCACTCTGCTCATGGAAAGGAAATTGGACTCATTAAAAGTAGTGACATTGATTGCATTGGTATGTCTGAATTTTGTTCAAGGTCTTCCCAAAGTCCGATTTTACCTGCTTCATCTGGAAGTAAACTACCCACAATTAAATTAAAACATTTATTTTCTTAGTGAGAGACATGCAGAAAATCACTGCTTGCTTCAGGCATTCTTCAGGCTTCTTCCTGCATTTGTTAGTCCAACATGATCAAAGTTTACACTTTCATTTTTTTGATCATCAGCTAACAGGCCATGGAAGCATTATAAATAAATACATAAGTAAGTAGGAAATAATATTTATAAATACTACAAACACATATTTTATAATAAATAGATATACCTTTTTGAAGTCATAGCTGACTGCAAACAAAATTAACAAAAGCTTTTGCTTCATATGGTAGTTTGTATTTTAAGTGTTGTAGAAAAACAAAGTTTCTCACTCATCTGCAGAGGTAGTGGTAAAGAAGGTCTGCAGTATGTGAAGGCCTGACTGATACTGGGAGAGAAAAAAAAACCCAAACCTGCAAGCAAATCATGTATTAAATTGCAATAGCCAAAATATGACTATCATTAAAGTAACTGAACTCTCAAAATTAATGTCCAGTACTAAGAAGATTATTAAATTCCTGGTCCTGTACATATGTGGAGTGCAGAGGTAGCCCAAGTGCAGGAATCCTGTTACTTCTTAAGTTAACGCTATATTATTGTTCTAGTGTATTTGAACAGTGTGGTGGGAAGCAGAGATCACAAATACTTCTTGTACTGTCTTTTCACTTTACACTTCCCTGGAATAGTTTATCATGACTGAGTCATAAAGGGAACAGATTGTAATACTGTCTTGCAAAAATCCATTGACCTTGGTAGAACGTCTTGTGAAAGAGTACTCAGCTTAGTGTAAAACATAAAAGCAGGGGCACTGAGTGATTTTCCTACACAGAAAGAAGTGATCAGGGCGGGGGTGTGTGTCCTACAACAGAGTAACCAAGCTGTATCTTTCAATTAATTTAACTATTTTGAATTTGAATTAAAAAAATGATATTAAAAAAAATTAACTCCTTTCTGCTCTCATGCAACCAAATATTCTACTTGCCTACTGGAAAACAATCTATCAGATAAATAAAAATATGAATCTTGTATTCCTGAAACAGTTATGCAGATTTTACTCCAAATGAACATTAAAAAAAATACTTCCATGTCAGTTGTAAAGTAGGAAAAGAGAAATAAAAGTCTTTATTCAGCACATTATTTGTGATCAAGGACTACGTAAATCCTCATTTTCAATGAGTCATTTCAAAATAAAACCTAAAGCTAAATAACCCAAAAGGTGCCCTGCAAATCCCTCATTACAGTGCCATATACAAATGAGATTTCCAGCCGAACTCCAATTGTGTTTAGTTAAACAAACTGTCAGATTGCAATTGTTATTTTCAGTATGGAAGTTATTCAAGGTTAACATTCTGAACATATGCAGTAATTTTCAGAAGGAAAGATATATGATGTATTAATTTGGTTTCCATTACAGAAAAAGCAAATGTGAACTACTGACTGCAGTAAACAAAGGAGTTTGACTTGTCTGTATTTGATCATTTCTTATCTGAAGAAAGGAAAAAATACACTGGGTACTCTTGATCTTTATTTTAAGTCACCAGTCATCAGTGTAAATGGCTGTCTCTGTTGGGAATCCACTGCTGCAGGAGGTCAAACTACATATTATGATTCTCATTGGAGAAAATACCTGTTTTACTACAACAGTACTTATTCCACAGTTGGAATCTCTCCTTTTAGGTGTGCAAAAACCTCTGAATTTATAATACACTATTTCTTTGATTCTTATCAGAATTTTGGAGCATGTCTAGAATATCCCCTAAATAATTCATACTTAAAAATGCCAGTTATCTAAATGCCAGTATTTTGAAAGCTGGCTGACTAACTCGACTGCTGCTAAAANAGATGAAGTATATAGTTGTAATTAGTATGGTTGTAAGTTGTAATTTTTGTAAATGTACAGTGCAGAAGACCCAACTATTTTATGTGTTTCTCAAAAATACATAATAGCATTTCCTGTTTTCTTACAAATATTCTCAATCTTTCACAGAAGAGCTTCATAGAAATTGTCCCTAAATCACTGAAACAACTGTCAGCTGGGCTTTCAGGGTTTTTAACTAAAAGTCTCCATATTTTCTTACTAATTTCCTTTCTACCTATATTTTTCCATAGGATTACACTATTTACACTACATTATATTATCTTTAGCATTACACATATCATGATCTTTCTAGTTGAAAACCAAGATCCTCAGTATTAAAGACTTATTGAAATACAATACCTAAAACCTAGTGTTTCCCTCTATAATTTTTTTTTTTTTTGGTCTGAAATCAGTGGTATTCAGTTAAGGGTTTGAACATTCCAGGTGACAAAGTAAAATTTCTCAGACAGCAGATATTTCTCACATATAGCATAAATATATAAAAATAAATGACCAATGGCACTACTAAGGTATCTATAGATAATAACATGTATATGAGGTTGTTAAAAGGTTGACACCTAAGAAATGCGTATTCCTCCAAAATCAAATCATTCACATGAATATTTCTTCTATTACTTCAATGTATGTTTGTTTGTTTATTTGTTTGTTTTGTACTAATAGCAAATATTGCACAATTATAATCAGAATAATAGTTCTATTTTGGTGGGGTTGGGTAGGTTTGGCTTGTGATGGATGGATATATGTAATAACGCTTTATGTGTAAATAATGAATTTTTGATCGCTTTTATGTGTATGCTAACAGACAGCATATCATATAGATTGGGATAATTTTGCAGATCGTATTTCACATAAAACTTTACAGAAAGCTGAACTATAGGTTGGTAGGCTTGGCTATTATGATATCAAGTTCATGTACAGATGTGACAGAAAAACTTTTCTAAATTTGCTTAGATAAAGCTTACAACAGTTTATCACATGTTTGCTCAAAGTTAATATAACTAGTATTGAAAAGATACCAATAATAATCAGAGACACATAAAGTCATAGCAGACAAGTGAAAGTTTTAAGGACAAACATTGAACTTGTATGTTTGTGGAGTCTTTCCATTCCTCTGCAAAGTAAATCCCATTTGTTTATCTTTTCATAACTTCTGCTTTCTAATATAAGCCAACAAGTTTTCTGCATCAACTCATGTTAGTAAGAACTAAATAGTTCAGTTTCTTCCTCAATTTGGAGCTCATAAGGTGTTTTGCTTTGAGGAAACCATATTCAGTAAATGTATATTGTCTTGGGGGGCTTGTGATTGTGGTTTATTTCTTCTTCTGAGAAACATAACAACTCTTAAAATCTTCTGGTACTCAATTTTCAAACAGGGAACTTTGATTTGCTAATACAATCAATCTGTTTTTTTGTAATGACAGCATAATAAAACAAAAGCTGGATTTATTTATGTGTGAGAAGAAAGGGAGAGGTGGACAAGGGGAAATATAAAAAACAGACAGCACTTATTTTGATTAATTAGAAGAAACAGATTTTTTCCAATTGTCTTCTGGTATCCAAATATTTCCTGTCTGAATCTAACTATTTGTTAAAGTATGATGACCAGAACTAATATTATAAAAATATCAGCCTAAACTGATTTAGAAATTCTTTTTGTCCATGGTTCCGATATATCTGAAAGTTTGCCATTTAAACTCAACACTTCAGTTCTGAATTCCTCTTTAAGTACAAATCTATTAATTCTCATTTCCTGCTGTCACTTTTTCCATTCCATACATCCGTGTTTTCTTCTCTCTCCCTCTCTCTCCCNAAACACAAATAAAATGTTCCTAAAATTTCTCAAAAGAGGATGAATCAACTGTGTAATTAGAGGAAGCCACAAGTAAACAAAAAACCTCCACAAACTTTTAAAATATAATAAACACTGAAATACACTGATCACATTATATAATTTATAAACAGTTTGTGAACAGGAAATAAGGATGTTTTTAAATTGTATCCTTTGTCCAGTAACTTATGCAAAATAATATCCCTAATAATAAATTTGCTCAATATAATATATCCTAATTTGCATATGACAGTTTTATAGCATGAAGTCCTGCAATTTTTCTGTGGGGAAAATAAGTGCTTACAATGATGCTGTGTCCTTGCTATGACTGGTCGAATTTATTTTGAGGCTTCTTATTTTATTAGCATGTCCTTTGTTACAGCAATGACTGGCTTAGAATATTCCAGCTCTGTTTTCCTATTCATAATATTCCTGTTGTACAAAAGTGGTTTTGTTTACTTTTTATGTGATAAATGAGAACAGCACTTTATATGACACTTTCATTCGAGCCACTTTTGTTTCTTTTAGAGTTTAACAACTAGTATTGTCTATTTTCTGTATTCTTTCCGTGCCATTAGTTAATTGCACAAGTTTTTTAACTCTTCTGAAGAAAGAGAGGGAGGTCATTTGCTTCTGTATAATAGGACCGAGAAGTTTCCCACTAGTCATAAGGTGTGTACCTTATCTGCCAATAAATAGAAAAAAAAAAAAAAGAAAAAGCATAACTGAATATACCATATACTTTTTGAAGACTGGGTTTCATAAAAGACTGTCCTGCTATTAGGTATGATTTAATACAGTGAAGAAAGAAAACCCCTTTTCCTTTGATTAACATCAGTAGAAGATTTCACAACTCATATGTATACAAAATGAGAAAAGGAAGTTATAAACATTTTTTTCCAGTTAAACTCACATGTATTGCTATGATAGTCTTCTGGTTTTGATAAACTCATTTCATCACATTTAGGTACACAGTTAATCACAGAATCACTTAGGTATTTTTTTCCTAAATAAAATAAATTGTCCATACCACCATAATCCAGAGTCCCAAGAGCAAAACACTGATATTACTAGCTAAGTGAAAAGAAATGTTGCTTTGTTGGGGTTTTTTTCCCCTTCACAGAAGTAATGCTTTATATTTACATCAAATTTCAAAACTAAATGGTTCATTATTTCATCAAATATACCTACTAGATGGAAGTCTTTCTTTTAGGGAAGAACTCCTTTGTGTCTGAGTATGCATGTATATACGCAGTGTAGAATATGTATCTTTTTATGGAAGCTATTTTACCTCTTATTCTAGTGTCTGATGCATTGGCTGAATTTGTAAGCTTGGAAGCAAGTGAGCTACACACAGTGGGGTGCTGAGCTTTCTGAAGGAAGGGAATCTATGCTGTCACATGAGCTGTGTGGAAAAGCATAACAGCTTGTAAAAGCACACAACATTTCATGAATAAAAGATAAAGCCAATTCAGAAAGGTGTTTGTCCTTTAGACTACAACTTTCAAGCTGCTGTGTATAAGACGTCATAATTTTTCTTCACTTAATATTTTGTGATGTAAATTTCCCCTCTACAAGATCTTTTTGTTTAGTTTTATTGTAATATGTCATCTTTTCATTGAATGCCAATGATTCATTCAAGAAATTGATGAAATGTAATAATGAAACATAGCAGCATATTAATGAAACATAGCAGCAGAGACAGAAGTTACTGAAATTTAAGAATACCAAGACCACAATGCACATAGGTGTTGCTTGCCCCAATAATTGTGACATTTAAATATATGTCTACTTTACCTATTTTGTAAGGATGGATGCCCACCAGAAACTATTTTCTTAGACATAAAATCCATGTGCTACTACGCATACTTAAACTCTTAAGAAATTTTAAAAAGAAAACACATCTTTTTCATATCATTAGAAAGAAGCACTATCATTTAGGATAATGATTAATCTGCCAAAATGAGATGAGGACCCTAACTTTAATGTGTGTTCTTGCACAAAATCTCACTGGGCTCATCAATCCTGACAGCTTTAGTAGGCTTCATTAAGCATTAGCTAAATTAGCCATAACTTCTTAACATTATTGGCTAATTGCTTTGTGAATCTGAGGTAACTCCAGAGTATACTAAAGCTCCATATCAATACAATAAACTTGTACTTCTCAGTATAACACACTATTTAAATCTTGATTGACGGTTGATTTTCAGAAGCTGGAATGGACTTTATTTAATTCCTAAATAGGAAGAACTGAATAGTAGAGTGAAGATTTTATTGCCTGGCGTAAATATAGTTTTCAATACGCTGAAAACACTGGTGAAGATGACCAAATGAGATTTGCAGAAGTGGCTATTGGAAAGTATTTCAACACAGAAAAAACCCCACAAATACTAAAGATAACAACGTCTTACATCATTTGTTGACTACAATGTCATGGTCTCTTCCAACATAAAACAGTATGGCACGAATTCCAAGTTGACATTTCAAGCAATAAAATGTGTTAGTTCTTTCTGAAAAATGTGTTGTAGCTTGCCCAGAAGTTATGAACTCGAGGAAGAAATTATTGAATGAGTAGTCTAACCTCTTATACAGGCAGACAGGTAGAGTTACCGTTGCCTATAAACTTGCTACAAAAATAAAGCAAAGCAGGAATGAGTCCCTTCCATCAAGAAGAGCAAAGCATTTATCCCTATTCTTGTCTTTAGGAATTATTGGGGTAAAATTTTGAAGATAATCACATGTCTGCGTATGAATAGATGTAGGCTGAGTCCAGTAATGCACCTTGGTGTCAAAAGTGCCTTGGTATTACACTAGATCTTAGAAGGTTTAGAGCTCATCACAGAATAATAGAATGGTTTGGTTTGGAAGGGATCTTTGAAGATTATCTAGTCTGTCCTGGTTTTGGCTGGGAGAGAGTTAATTTTCTTCCTAGTAGCTAGCATAGTGCTAGGGACACCAATGGTCAGTTGGGCAGATGTCTGGATATTTTTGTGTTATGCAATGGAACAAGGAATGAGAGACCTGATATCAGTGAGATACATATGTTAAGGTCCAATTCACTTTAACAGTGAAATAATTGTGTTCGAATGGTGAGATAGAAAACAAGAGCTGACAAGCCCTACTAGCACTACTGAATAAACATGATTATCTTGACTCAAATACAGGTAGCTCAAATTTGTGTTTTCTTTTTTCAGTATTCCACTATCAGAATGAGTGTGGGCAGAGGGAGCTCAGGTCAGTCTGTCCAGTGGTGGTGTCACAGGCAGAGTCCCTTATGTTTCTTTGTGAATCCAGCCTTGAACAGCTGCAGTTGTTTCTTCTTTGAAGTGATAATGAAAAATAGATTTTGACATTGTAATTGCCAACACACTTTTTTTTTTGCTTAGGTGTGAATAAAGGATGAATTCAACACACAGCTTCAATACATGTCACAGCATTCAAAAGTGAAGACTTTTTTTTCCCCTAGATGGCCAATAATTCAACAAAATGATCTGGGTGGGCAACTGTGTATTATGTCAATAAATACATCTATTAAGTTGTACACGAGACAGGTTACTTGTATATTCAATCACACACATAATTCCAATTCTTATCACAAGCTATTGTTCATAGCGCTTTTTCTATCAATACGTTTTCTGCCTGTTATTCTTATGTATCCACATTCTCTCTACAAAGTGAAACTGTGCATAAGTACAATGTATGGAATCTTAGAAATAGAATGATGTTTTTGATGTTTTTTACTATGTCACCACAACTCACATTATCTACTGCTACAAACAGGCAGTTCTGAAGAATGTTTCAAGCTAGTGTTGATGTTAAATGTACATGTTCATAGATAAAGATATGTGATATATTTCTTAGCAAAGGGCAAAGAAACAGAAGGGCACGTGGCTTTGTTCTTACACATTTTATAGTAGTGAACTGAGCAGGCCACAGATATTTATCCATTTAAAATGACGAAAGAAAAAAAAGCTGAAAGAAGTGAAAGTTGGGTAAGGAAAGAAGGATAGGTCCTTCCTATTTACCAGTTTGAATATCCCCAACTTTCACTTTCCTCTCAGGATTTTTAATTGAGTAACCTCTTTATTACCATTTTAATCTTTCAAATGTTTTCCAACAACAATATATTTTCACTATAATCTCTCTGTACATTTTATATAAAACTGATTTTTATAAATTGGTAAATTAGAATATTCAGATCTGATTTGTTGAAAAATTCATATCTTTATATAGTATCCTAAGACTTAGCACTTACACCCATGTTCTTAAACAGTATTGTTGAAGAATTTTGTGTTATGAGGAGTTTTACGATGTGAAGGTAGATAAGTGAAAAAGAGAGTTGTAACAAGCAGGTTTTAATTAAATAAAAATCATGTTGGGCCCTGTGGCTTCAAAACATTTGTAGCTTTTCCCATGATCCTCTGCAGTAGCAGGAAGTAGGAGGAAGTGAAAAATTACTATAATGCAGAAGCTATTCCTTCAATACTGCATTGCAGGGTTGCTCATTAAAAAGAATAAACTCAAAATGCTATAAATACAGAGTGTATCTGTGAAAAAAATTAATCTCAAATGAGGACACAGTTCTGTTTCTCAAAGCAAAGCAAATCAGTGAAAAGTTAAAATGGTGAGAAATTAAATCATGTAGGGCAATATATTTCACTATCTGGGCTTCCCTGAGGTCACAGTCTTTCCAATAGATCTTCAGTCTGAGATTGTAGATAATAGACTTTCAATAATTTGTGAGACTAGGAGGATTAGTGGATTAGTGCACAAGTCTTTGGACGCTGAAGAACTAGGTTAAGAGATCTGCTTTGGGTCAAAAAGAAATGAGCTTGATAATCTCTGCTTAGTCCCTGGGAAACATTTGTACAAATCACAAAACCACCTTTAAGCATTTCCTACTATTGAAATACCTTACTTACAAAGGTCAAAGCTGGTGTTACATGCAAAGAAAATCATCCAGCAAGGCCATGTCTTTCTGATTGAAACTGAGCTACGAAGCCAAGGCATACTGAGACACTCAAGCTGTACTCAGATGGATTATAACAACTTGTATCAATCAAACATCTCTGGTTAAATATTCACATTCTTTTTTCTTTTTCTTTTTTAAAACATCCATTTCACATCTGCTATTTTTCAGTTCATCTAGTGAGGTAGCCAGTGGAGTTCACTCGTTCTGTAATCCCATTTATAAAATTGCCATTACTGTTTTTCAGTGTAGACTAAAGCACCCAAGCAAAACACTTCTAGCTGTACCCATCTGTACTGGGTGCAGGTGCTCAGGCGCTGGCAGGGGGGCTGCAGGGTGGCCTCTGTGAGGAGAGGCCGGGGCTGCCCCATGCTGGACACAGCCAGTTCCAGACAGCTCCAACCTACCCACCACAGGGAACGGCTGAGCCCCGCAGCCAAGATGGTGGCACCTCGGGGAAAGCATGAGTAAGAAAGGGCAAAACATTGCACTGGTAGAGTGAGGAGTAAGTGGGGGGAAGAGTGAGAAACAATCCTGTGAGCACCAAGGTCAGAGAAGAAGGAGGGGGAGGAGGTGCTCCAGGCACCAGAACAGAGATTCCCCTGCAGCCCACACTGGAGCAGGTGCATATTTCCTGAAGAAACTCTGGCCTGTGGAGAGCCCATGCGGTAGCAGGGCTACAGGACTACAGTCTGTGGAGAGGACTCATGCAGGAGCAGGGTAAAGTGTGAGGAGGAGGGAGCAGCAAAGACAAAATGTTATGGATGCACCACAACCCCCCATTCCCCATCCCCTTGGGCTGCTTGGGGTGGGGAGGAGGTAGTGGAGTCTGGAGTGTGAAGGAGTGAAGTTGAGCCTGGGAAGAAGAGGGGGCAGGGGAAAGGTGTTTTTAGTTTTGTCTTCATTTCTCACCATCTTACTCTATTTTAACTGGCAATAAATTAAATTAATGTTCCCCAAGTCAAGTCTGGTTTGCCCATGATGATAATTGGCAAGTGATCTCCCTGTCTTTATCTCCTCCCATGAGGTTTTTCATCCTATTTTCTCCCCCTGTCCTGTTGCAGAGAGGGAGTGAGAGAACAGCTGGGCAGGGGTCTGGCAGCCAGCCAAGGTCAGCCCATCACAATCTATTTCTGAATTTTGTGACTCCAGCTAAAAACATTTTAAGACCAAGGCTATGAAAATAAGCCCTATCCCAGGAGTTGTCTTCAGACCACTGCAAACCTATTCAAATGCTCTTTTACGATGGAATTCTGTATCACAGATAAAAGAGATCAATCAAATTAAACTTGAACATGCCTAGATTTGGAAGTCTTCCAGATCTGCATGTGGAATCTATTTCAAAGTAATTATATTCTCAGGATGAAATATTATTTTAAAATAATTATTAATGATCTGTTATGTCAATAAATTTGACAGCTGTAGACAAGTCCTTACAGGTCCGCCTTTTCAAAAGACAATATTTCTGGAATAATTTCTTTGATCAGTAATGAAAAAGTGAATAAATTCAATAGAATTTGAATTTGATGCACGGTAAGACAGGACCAGTTACACCAAAATAGCATTAATGCCCAAACTGCTGTTGTCGTTTGGGCTTCAAGTCTAGTAACATATTTAGCAGTCATATGAAAAACAACAAATGCATCAGGACATAATCCCAAACTTTTCTGAAGGCATTGTCTTGCTATTGATTTCAATGGGCACTGAAAAACAAGTGATTATTTGAGTGTTACAACTAATTATTGCAGAGGGTGGCATGCAATAGCACTAGAAACAGTTAAAACCTGTTTTATACTAACAGTGAAGTATCAGGTTTCTTATCATCATTATAACAGTCCAGGAAACAGTCCATTTTTCTTTAGGGATAGAACTACTATAGAAATGGAGTTTTATATAAAAAAAAGAAACCTTACTTATGTGAAAAAAACATTTACTAAGTCAAATAGACTTGTGTGTAACATGGTTATGAGGCCGGATATGATTGTATATAAAAAGACATCATGGATCAGACTAATAGGTTCAACATGCTGTCAAGTCTTTCATTGCACACTTGAGATGTTTGGTGAAGGAGCCAAAACTTCAGAAGAAAACTCTACGTAAAGTAGAAATAAGTCCCACTCTCAATGTTATCAAGTTAAAATAAAGATAGTTGCATTTATATGTAACTACAACAAATACAGTACCTTAGTTATCTATAGAAAGACTCTGAAAGATTAAAAGTGAACTATGGTTCTTGTGAAAAATCAACATTAATTATAATCACAGATTGGACTACTTCACACAGTAGATTTATTCATGTTTTCAGGTAAGAATATACTTAAGAATTATCAAGTTCAGGACACATTTTAGTTATCTGGAACAATACTAAAATAGTTAAGTAACACCTATTTTACAAAAAGATTTTGCTCTTAAAAAATTCAGACTCAGCAAAATCACCTATTTTCTGAAAACATATTTTTAACTATTTCAGGAGAAAAATGTCTGTACTTTTGGTACAGTACCCTTTTACATCTGATTTTTTTCTGCATAATCTTGTCAGTACACTGTTAGATTCATTAGGCTTTTCTCAGTTTTCTATTTTCAGCCACTTCAAAAAATCAATTAAGCACAAATATTAATTTAGTTATTTTTAAACAATACTAAAAATGGAAAATATTACTGGTACATTAGTATGTAACAAAATGATATTACTGTAGGGAATACTTTCAAAGAAACAGAAGAAAATCATAACAACTGACTTTTCAGCATCACAGTGGGATGTACTGAAATTGAAATGTGCTGGCAGCAAAGCTGGAGAACAACAGATACAGTAGCAATACATCAAAAAAATTGTGATATCTTTCATAGGAACATAAAATTTAAAGTGGCCTTTGAGGTCATGTAGACTGGTCCCTGGCTGTGGCAAATCTATTGGATAGAAACACTACCCTTGTAGATTGTTCCCAGATCATTCTTATCCTAATAAAAGTCCTTATCCTAATAAGTTCTAATTTCCAAACTGAATTAATTCATGCTTATGTTATAACCATTTCCCTCCTGACATCATTTGTCCATCAGCTTAAATAGCTTTTCTTCTTCAGTATTTGTCTCCTTAATGATTTAGGGACAGTCATCGTATTC
Organism: Balaeniceps rex; assembly: GCA_013401315.1. Lineage (NCBI taxonomy): Eukaryota > Metazoa > Chordata > Aves > Pelecaniformes > Balaenicipitidae > Balaeniceps > Balaeniceps rex. The sequence goes on from VYZW01017718.1 coordinate 14,398, forward strand.
CTATGATTCTTTTTCTTTCCTAGGCTGAACAATCCAGGTTTTTTTAGACTGCTCTCTTAACAGTCTTCAGACCTATTTAGTAGTTTACCTGATCACCTGCTTTAGTTTGAATATTTTTTTTTTTAGTTTTCTGCATCATTTCAATGTTATCACAGCCTTGTAAAATGGCATGGTACTTCTGCTTTTCTTGGCTTTAGTAGCATCCTAAGATTATTTGCATTTTTCATGGCTATGATGTAGCCATGGCACTAGTAACTAACATGCCCAGAACTTTTTTTTCTTTTTTTGTTTTGTGTGTGTGTGTTTAAGTCAAGGTGTGAATCCCCAGTTCATTTGACCCACAGTGCTTGAAGCCACTTTATGATATTCAGTCTAATTTTCTTGCCTCAGTATGATACAGTTTCCTGAGTGTAATATTACTCCCTAGTTTTCTGCCATTCTTGAATGTTGTGGTTTAGCCCCAGTGGGCAACCAAGCACCACACAGCTGCTCACTCACCCTCTGCCCCAGTGGGATGGGGGAGAGAATTGGAAAGGCAAAAGTAAGAAGACTTGTGGGTTGAGATAAGAACAGTTTAATAATTGAAATAAAATAACAATAATAACAATAATAATAATTAATAATAATAATAAAATAACAATAATAACAATAACTAAACCCAACAATAATAATAGTAATAATAATAGTAATAATAGTAATAATAGTAATAATAGTAATAAAAATTGTAATGAAAAGGAGAACAAGAGAGACAGAAACAAAACCCAGGAAAAAACAAGTGATGCAACTGCTCACCACCCGCTGACCAACACCCAGCTAGTTCCCAAGCAGCAATCGCTGTCCCCCAGCCAGTTCCCCTCCAGTTTATATACTGAGCATGATGTCGTATGATATGGAATATCCCTTTGGTCAGTTTGGACCCACTGTCTTGGCTGTGCCCCCTCCCAGCTTCTTGTGCACCTGGCAGAGCATGGGAAGCTGAAAAAGTCCTTGACTAGGGTAAGCACTACTTAACAACAACTAAAACATGAGTGTGTTATCAGCATTCTTCTCATCCTAAATCCAAAACACAGCACTATGCCAGTTACTAGGAAAAAAATTAACTCTATCCCAGCTGAAACCAGGACATCAAACTTCATTACACAATTGTAGGTTATGTGCAAAGCAAGTCAAAGAAAATATTAAGTAGAAGAGCTGCTCCATAGAGAAAGAACACACTCTTTACTAAGAGAGCAAGTATTTATAAATTATTGTCATCTCTCAGTTTCTTCTAATTATACTAATCCTTTCTTCTCTAGGGAACTGTAATTTCTGATCCTTACTGTATCAGAATTCCAGCAGAGACATATTGTACTAGTCATATCTAGTCATCAGGAAAAGATTTAAAATTTATCAGGCACAAAATACCAAATATACTAAATCTCGTATTTTCCTCTGTTCTATTTTCATGTTAAGTTTACGATGTGAAACCTTAAGTGACTCATGCATATCTCTTTTGTTTGAAATGTACTGTTGGAGAAATTATCTATCTGAAGATGTTTTAAACATAAAGATACTGGTTTCTTACATGTATTTATTACTAATACAGATGTTTAATAACTCGGCAGTGTACCATACTAAATTTAGGATTATAAACATAAGAAAAAATGTAGGTATCAATGATTAAGACGTCAACCTCCAAAGTTTTTGGAATTAAGCTTCCATAAACATCCTTGTTTGACCTTCTGTCCTTATTCACATTCCTAATTCTTCAAGACACTTAATACATGCCTAATTTCAAGCACACCTTAGCCTCACCAAAGTTAATAGGATTATATCAAATTAAAATTAAGCATATGTGTTAAACATCTTGCTAGATTGTAGTTCCTTCTATTGTCAAGTTTTTGAACTAGGTCTTTTGAAATTCGGGCAAATTTTCAAACCTGTAAGTGCAATAGTTCTTAAAATGCAGTACTCCATACTGCTTTGATGTTTTGAATTGATGCTCATCTGCCAGGATTTTTGGGATGGGGACTCCTACTCATAGTGAATAATCTCTGGTTTGATTGTCTCTTCCCACTGTATGGCATCCTTTTCCTGGTTATGTGGAAAGAGAAAGGTGGTAATACATTTCAGTGGAATCTGTATTGCTGGTGAGCTAATAAGAATTTCATTAAATTCAACATAGGCACAAAAACAATGTCTTACAATGAGGACAGAATAATTCCATATACCAGCACAGGCTGGGCTTGAAGAGAAGGCCCTGGAGGTCAACAACCTGAACATGAGCCAGCAGTATGCTCCTGCATCAATCAAGGCCAATGGCATTCTGTGCTGCATTGGAAAGAGCATTGCCAGCATGTCAAGGTACGCCATCCTTTCCCTCTGCTGAGCACTGGTGAGACACATCTGGAGTGCTGGATCCAGTGCTGAGCTCCCCAGTAAAAGAAAGGCTGACAAACTGGAGCAAGCCCTCTGGAAAACCACCGTGGTGGTTAGACATCTGAAGCCCATGATGTACCAAGAAAGGCTGAGAGAGCTGGGATTGTTCAGGCTGAAGAACAGAAGGTTGAGGCAATGCAACTTGTCTTCAACTCTGTTGTGGGAAGATACTGAGGAGACAGAGTCAAATTTTTCTCAGGGCTGTACAGGAAAGGTTGAGAGAGAATGAGCACAGGTTGCAACAAGGAAAATACCAACTCAGCATGAATAGGAGTGTTTTACAGTCAGATTGGTTAAGCACTGGAATAGGTTGCTCAGACAGCTTGTGCAATGTCCATCTAGGCCAAGTCTTACGCTCTTCAAAATACTATTCTCTAAAAGCTATTCATCAGCTATATTTGCTACTAGCACCTCTACAGAGAGATCTGTGAAAAATAGATTTGATTTGATTCTAGAAGTGAGATCTGAGCTTCACTGACTGGTTGGGAAAGAAGTGAGATCTGAGCTTCACTGACTGGTTCGGGAAAAAAATCCTATTTAGTCCTATTATTTGGTGTGAGTTGCTAATAACAATCAGCTTTATGTAATCTAATATATCTGTTAAGACCCTTATAGTGGGGGAAAAAAAGTGTTACAGCCAATTTGCAATAAACAAATCAGCTTAAATATGACATTAAGTGCATAGTAAGTCATTATTTCATAGCCTGCATGAACATCTTGTTCACTTCTGGATCAACTTCACAGTTCAGAAACTAACTTTCAAAATGTTAATAGGATTTGTCAATTAATTCAAAATACCTTCTGCAATACAACAGTCAACTTTGACTGATCTGCTTCTGGTTTGACAACTTGAGTCCAGTCCAAAGTGAAAAGAAGCCTTGGATCATTGACTTTAGGAAGCTTTGGATCAGTTTTATTAAAACTAATAGGGCTTGGATACAGACAGGAGCAAGAGGCAAGCTTTTTTGATAGCTGGCTTTACACAAAGGAATAACTTGATTAAAACCGAAAACAAAGTCCACAATGAATCACACACTTGGACAGCCATATTCTTCTGTAAGGTGCTAACTAAGTGCTTAGTGAAACAGTACCCTTGCACAGTCCTCATTGGCTTTTTTAACTGTGGTTCAATGGATGAGAAGAAAGGGGTGTGTGGTATTAAACAGTCCCAATGGAATAAGGATGAGAATACAGGATTCATTTTCTCTGCTGAATGCCCTTACAACTGAGATACTAATGTAAATTCTTTTCTTTCTCTACTCTCAGTTATCTATCTTGAATTAATTGCTTTGCAATGACCAGACTTACTCTGACAGGGGTTAGAGGGTGAGGAAAGTACAGTCATAGCCACACAATCACTGGGTCTTATGGCTTTTGATTGATGCATATGGCTTTGGTCCTCCTAGCCTGGCAAGAAGGTATTGAATCTCAGCATCCTTATTTTTCAATAGATGTGCTAGATGTTATTATAGAAAGTGTGTATTGACACTAACACTTTCTTTCTCTTTCTCTTCACACTTCCCCCCCTGCCCAAAATCACAAGGTGGATGGACCTATACATAGAAAAGACTCTGAATCACACACTATTCCTTGCAACCCTGATACAGACATCTTAATCCTGGTGTCGTGGTTTAGCTCCAGTCGGCAACTGAGCACCACACAGCCGCTCGCTCCCCCTCCCCCTCCCCGGTGGGATGGGGGAGAGAATTGGAAGGGCAAAAGAAAACTCACAGGTTGAGATAAAAACAGCTTAATAATTGAAATAAAATAATAATAATAATGATAGTAATAAAATTGCAATGAAAAGGAGAACAAGAGAGAGAGAGAAACAAAACCCAGGGACAAAAAACAAGTCATGCAACCCCTTACCACCTGCTGACCGACACCCAGCCAGTCTCCGAGCAGCGATTGCTGCCCCCCGGCCAACTCCCCCCACTTTATATACTGAGCATGATGTCATATGGTATGGAATAGCCCTTTGGTCAATTTGGATCAACTATCTTGGGCTGTGCCCCCTCCCAACTTCTTGTGCACCTGGCAGAGCATGGGAAGCTGAAAAAGAAAGTCCTTGACTAGTCTAAGCACTACTTGGCAACAACCAAAACATCAGTGTGTTATCAGCATTCTTCTCCTACTAAATCCAAAACACAGCACTATGCTAGCTACTAGGAAGAAAATTAACTCTCTCCCAGCTGAAACCAGGACACCTGGACATAGGGGATTTAAGACATGTTTTTATGGTCTCTCTCAATAGTTAGCATGAAGTTTTCTAGTTTCCTAGCTGTTCTCTTCATTGACTAGGAAGTCCATGTAACAAAATTCAAATCTTAGAACCTATGGGAACAAAAAGTTCTAACTTAGAGGTGCCAAATGTTATTTATTGGATCAAACTGTTGGACTTGAATTGTTGCATCCAAATTGCAACCAAGACTGAAAGGCAGGGTACAAGACCAGTTATGCTGTGCAATTTTCCTGGGTTGAAAACACACGTCTTTATATGCAAAACAAAGAATTCATTGTTAGCCTATTAGCTTAATATTAGTGCAGCTACAATGATAGTAATACTGCTAGTCCAAAGTATCTGATTATTAAAGAAAAAGCCTCACTAGTAATGCAATTAGCGTTGCCATACAAATGGTGTTATCCTCACTCTTTCACTGCCCCTCTGGGTCTGCAGGTCAATGGCAACAATTTTCTTTAAGAAGATGAGGCTGGAAGAAGACTGCAGTAACCTGTCAGCGCCCCAAGTTCTTCACTGAGAGGATATGATGATTTTCCTCATCCTTGGAAGTCATTTTTATGCATTTGTTCCCATAGTCCACCTAATCATTCTTCTTTCATTGGTCCACAAATTCTATGTTTTTTTTAAGTTTTACTGTACATGGTATGTTTTGCATATATTCTATACTTGTTCTTTTTTCCCTTTAAAATGCCTAAAACGTTTTTTACCCAGCTCCCAAAATACCATTCTGTTAATGATCAGTAATTGGTCATTGGAGATTTACTTACAGACCTGTGTGCCTAAACTTTCAAGGCCCCTGCTGTCATCCATGACTGAACTTCTTTGTACTACATTTTTATTCTGAGGCAGTAGATAATTAATTCTAGACTGGAAAAATACTTTTTATTTCTATCAGTTACTGAACTATATTAAAATTCTTATAGAACTACTTTGTAGACTAGTGTTATGTTACAAAGGGACTACACTACACAATCATAGAAAGCTAATCTAATGACAATAGTAACCTTGCAGTTAGACAATTGTTGTTATGGCTAAACAAACTGAAACATAGGTTCAGGCAAGCCAGACCTAGTTCAGAAAAAGCAAGTCTGACAAGTTATATTTCTGAGTCCTTTCAGGTTTCTTACGAAACCCGTGGTGTTATTAACAATGGCAGTATTGTTTTTTCTGAGCTACAGGGCTAGAAAAAAATAAATTAGGTTAAAAATATTCTTACGTATACTACAATAATCACCAAAGATACATGCTCCTGAAGTAGTCTGTGTCTCTTGAAAGAAACTTTATAATGTACATAAAAAAGTAGGTCACATACATATTTAAAGATAGCTACATATTCTATACTGACTGGCTGCAGAGGTCTTCAGTACAGGGAATGGTCTGTCCTAGCCTTTAGGCCAACAGATATCGAACCACTTTACTCTGGCAAAAACCTTGGCTCCCAGTTTACTCCCATGTCCTGATTCCCCAGGGCATCATCCATGCTGCAGGTATGTTATTTCACTTCTAGCTCTCTTTTCTGGTCAGCCAAATAGATCCATACAACTGTACACAAGCACAGTTCTGAGATTTTTGTTCTTCCTCAGTGACTGCTCTGTTTATACCACTGAATCAGCTGTGCCAGTCTTGGTTATTTTTGCTTCATAACCTACCAAAGCTGTCTCAAAAGTACTTTTACCTCCAACTATTTCCTTATGTCACTGCTCCATAACGTGACATATATCTTTAGCAAAACGTTGCAGAAATACTACGACAGAAAGCTGTAACAAAGCTCTGACATTATTTAAAGTCTAGCCAACTGAAAAACATAGACTAAAAATATCTATATTTTTATAGATATATATTCTCATCACAAGGGTTTGAGAGAAAAGGCAGGTTAAAAATGACCCAATGTCATCATAGCCATTCTGCTTCAGAGGTCCAAACTGAGACTATGAACATGAGACCCTGTGCAACACTAGTTTGAGAATAAGACATTTCTCTATTGGCATTCAAAATGAAAATATTTTAATATTTTAGTCACTAATTCTAAATTTTGCTGGTGTAACCTCTTTTTGTCAGAATGCTCGTGCATCTCATTGTGTACACATTTAACTCCAATCTGGGCAAATTATGAAAATTATAAGTTGCATTTGTCTTGAATGACAAGCATTAATATCTTTCTGACTTTGGCCTGCAAGTAGCAGTATTATTACATTATTAATTGTTCCCCACAGATGGTAATGTATAATTAGCAAAATAATAGAATATAACACATTATAATTTTTATGGGAATCATCACCATTGAACATTTGTAGCTGTACACAAAATATTAAAGTAAAATTTAGATTTGGACTTTTTCCCTTCCCAATATTCCCATGTAGAAGAAAATAGATTGTTGAAATTACTTAAGTATTATAGAATGTGACTTTATATTTTATTCTTTGAAATTTACTACCAAAACCCCAAAAAGGCCAGAAAAGGGAACTTGCATTCTATGTAAACTTAAAAAAAAAATTTTCTATACTAGATACCATTAATTTCTTTAGAAAGCAGGCAATCCAGATTAATAATTGGATGTAGAAACATAGTCAATAGCAAATTTAATCTTCAACAACTTTGACCCATTTGTGTGAAAAAGTCTTTGTTCATCAAATTGGCATTCTCAAAGGAAAAATATTCTACTGCAAAAAATTCTATTAGCTTTATTGGAAATATGTGAACCTTTGTAAGTGAGTTTTTGACTTTCAGTTTGTGTGGCAGAATCAAATACTGTTCCAGAGTAATAACATAGCAAATTCGTAGATCAAACCTAAAATTGGCACCTGAATCAATATGTACATATTTGGAGTGGGACTTCCACCATTGGTTCCTCCAATGAAAAAATAATTCATTCAGAAGCTGCATTTATCTCAGTACTTCAGCTAGGTAGTTTAATTAGGACTTCGGTTACTCTAATATGAAAGCATGTTAAGTGACCAGAAATCTGGCTTACCGGTAATTTTGGTCTCCTTTAAAAACCGGTAAGAAATATTTGGTCTTACTCTCAGATGTGGGAGGCATGTGCTGTAGGGTATATCATGTATTTCTATTTTGGATTGGATATTTTTATTTTATTAATTTACAGAGCCTTCAGATTAGTTCAAAAATATTATTGCATATGGAAATATTATCACCAGTAAAATACTCATTTTGTTCTCAAATTTCAGTACATTGGTGTCTAAGGTACAAAGTTATGATGAAGTGAGTCCGTTGCATATAATCTCCTAAATTCTTTACGCGCCTGTAGGCACGCTGTGCTCACTCTGAATCGTGAAGTGACACTCAAGTATATAATAATCTGCACAGAATATATATCAGGTGTGTTGGGGGAGCAGGAAGAAGGATTTTGGCTTCACAGACTTGTACCATAGCAAAGCTCAGGCTATCTATAATCTTGGAAGGATGAATTATTTAAATTTTACTTTCAGGACTAAAAACTTTCTGGAAAAAGGTCTTGATTCTGCACAATCTTATTGGAAGAATGTACTGGTCCACTGATGAGCAGACAAGTTGACTAGTCATGATCTATCAAAATTTGATGTGATGCTCCATTATTAACTGATAAAAATTACAAATTACATCAGACATAATTGAATATAGCTGAATTGGCACACGTAATAATGCACCTAGGGTTTTTGTTTTGTTTTGTTTTTTACTCCTGGATAATATATCTATGAATGTCTTTATTTAGGATTATATTCTCCCTTTTTCCCAACATTCTACTGTTTTCTCAGTTCTACTGTCTGGGCAGTTCAAACATTATTGCTATCTAGACTGCAACACTAAAATTGTCACCAAACAGGTGTGTTTTCCTGGGATTGGAAAGTAATGGAGATGGGAAAAATCTGAATCAAACTAAATTTAAGCACTTTTTTGGGTTGTGAGAGAAAAATTTTCTAGGGTTAGCCAGAAAAAAGGTTTTTGTAACTTTACACAGGTCTGCCAGATAAGTGAGGTTTTGTGACTGTGTGCAGAAATATAAAAATGTTTAAAATCTATCCAATTAATACAAAATTTGATGCACAGGTAGAATATTGCCAGTCAGAATCAATATAATATAAAAACCAGAAGGTCATAAGCTGCAAGAAATACTTCAAAATTTTCTAAACTACATCTTCTCTGAATGGGGAACAAGTCCTTATAAAGACAAGAAAAATCATCTATAATTTCATTTTAAAAACTGAGAATTTTTGGCATTTTATTCAAAAAATCCCCAATATCTTAAAAATATGAACAATTCTGAACCCAAAAGGGTAACAAGTACATGAATGTGATTCACATTATTTATGGCTATCAGTGGTCTAGGTTCATTTCTTAAATCTATACCTATGTGAATTGGATAATGGTTTTAAAGACTTTCTTTCTCTAACAAGTTCAGGGAACATCACAACCAGAGTCTTTTGATTCTGTCAGATCTTTTCATTTCTGTCTGTATGAGAAAAAGTTTGTGTTTTAAAGTAGAAGAAGGAGTGTGGGAGAGAGAGGGAGAAAGACCATCAAAAAGGAAACCCATCTCAAGACTGACTATAGTAGAATATCAGTTTAAAAATCTTCCCACTAGATTTAACAAAATTTTCATTAAAAAGTATTTTTATCTCCAACATGAAATATATGTACAGAATTTAAAAAATATTAAACTCCTTTTACTGTCCTTTTCTCTCTTCAGCATGAATGAAGTACTGTGACTGGAGCATTTATGTTTAACTTGTGTGACTCAGGACATTAGTCTGAATCGCTCAGTGTTCAGTATTCAAAAATGAATGATTCTTCTAAAAATCTGTTACATTATCCATTGTTCAAGTTGCTTCTCCTTAAACATATAACTCATATGTACTGCCTCATTTCAGATTAATCTTACTTTACTGCTTATCTAGTATACATGCCATGTACTTTTTCTGTTTCAATGTTTGATATTTTCATGTGTACTGGAATAGGAAATATATTAAATACCTAGAAGATTTTTTTTCTTTGGCAATGTTCATTGTCAAAAATATTTTCAAACATTTCCAGGTTGTATACTTTATTAAATATAATTTCCAGTCCACCTTGTTACTACAAGGCTAAGTATTTACATTTTAGAACTTCCACATTCCACCATTCTGCATAACCCAGATGTCTTATTTCTTTCTGGCACACCAGTAGTATTACCTGAAAACACACCAGCTACAGCATTGGAGATAACCTCTACTGGCTATGGTTTTCTATGCACCTTTCTTCAAACCAAGCTAGAGCATAGCTGTCTAGAATATTGGCCACTGCAGCATCCCTCCAATATCAATAACCATATGTATCAAATTTAACCTGGCGTATTCTAATATAAACTCAAAATTAAACATTCAGCATTCTATAATCTTTTCAGATTGTGGCACACACTTGCACTCTCTTTCTTTTGACATTCTGCACAAGGAAGAACAGACTATCAAATTATTGTAAAATATATGCCTCCTTTTACATTCTTGACATGGCACAGCTCAGCCTAATAATTTAGCAGTCCTGCAACCATAGCAAAGGTATGTATCACAATCATTGTTTTTGGCAGAAGTTTGGTGCTTTCAGCTGAGGAGCACAGAGAAATTGGTTGTCCTGTACTATCAATGATAAATTTTATTGACTATTAATGCTAATATAACTGAAATATTGAAATTTAATTGGAAGTTAAATAAGTTTATTAATATTTTGCTGTTTATACTATCCTCATTGCATTTTTACTTTGATAGCCTAAATTGTACAACTTTTCTCTTTGTTTTTGGGTTGGTGAACTCAGGAGTTCACATCCTTTGTCAGTTCTGCGGTCTGTCTCGTGTGAATGGCTTACATTATCTTCCTCAGTTACCTCTGTAAAATAAGGGTAATTGTACAAAGCCTTGCACACATAAGGTGTTTGCTTCATATTTTGAGACATGGTATGACAGGAAATGAAGCATAGATTCCGAATTTATTATATTTCTTCATGACAGGGTCCACAGCTTCAGTTCTGTAGAAAAGACTATAACCCATCAACTTATATTCTCACAGTGATTTATATCTGGGTTTATCTTTGTTTCTGGGGAGTAATTTTCCTGAAATCGATACTAAGGTTTGAACCTTAAATAACGTTTTTCTCTTGGTGGTATCCTTTCATCTTCCCTAAACTTTTTTGAGATTAAAACAATATATACTGTTATCCCGAGATAGCCCATAAAAGTAAGCTTTTCTCATTTTTAAACAATAAGAAGTACTGTACATATGTTGTATAAGCAAAATTTAAATGGTTTATTTGACTTGGGAGATCAATATATTCTATTTCTCTGTATCTCCTCTTCTCTGTAATAGAGGAATTCCATCAAGAGCATCATAGCATCCAGATTAAAAATCAGTTGCACAAAAGTAACCAGCTTCGATGCCTTTCTTCATCTGAAATCTGTGACTGAATAATTTCACAAAAAAGAGATAGCAATAAACTTAGAAAAGTATAGAGCCTGTAAGATAGGAAAAAGCAGAACTGATAGGAACGCAGAATAGAATGTACTCTATAGAGCAGCACTAATTAATGCAAATGTTACCACTAACTGGTAGAAGAGGCAGGGCAGGGAAAGTTCAGTAACACTGAGTTCCTAATAAAGTTTTAAGCTATTTAAACACGTCAGGTAAAGTTATCAAAGTCAAGTATATTTTTTACCATTAGATTTTCTATGTTAAATTTCATTTGAATAATGGGGATAACAAAAATAACTTGCTTGAATTGTAGACAAACTAATAAAAAAAAAACCAACAAAAAACAACCCGTTCTGAAGTTTTATTTGCTCACTTGCAGAAGTTGCTTCCCCAGGTAAAAGATGACAACAGCAAAGAAATGAAAGAAAAAAATTAGAACTGTTTCCCCAAGTTCTACCTACATTATGTGTTTTTGAAAAACTGCAAATTTTCCATGAACATTTTTCCATTTATTCATTTCAAAGTGAGAGGATAGCTGTAAACCACTCTGGAAAAGATGCCCCACTTCTGCAAAGCAGTAAATGGTGTAGAAGTTATGCAACTTTTGTGCTCCTGTTACATACTCTCAGATGTGATGTCATCCCCAGGGGCTAATAATTTAGACAGGAAAAGATTAGATTTATTCCGATACTCTTTTCTGAAGTCACTACAATGTCATAGGTTATGGTTGATGGAAAGATATAACTTTTATGTTAGAGAATATACATTTACCTAGAAATAGGTTGTGTGTTGCTCTGTATTTTGGAGCAAAAAAAGGTTAATGTTGCCATGAATTTATTTTATTTTTAAAAACAGAAAATCTAGTTTTGATGCACAAGTATAAGATACTGAGGGGCTGCAATTGTCATGTTTCTATCAAATTCCTCTCCCCCAAAGTGAGTTTTTACTGTAAAGTTAATTAGTTGCTCTTTATTGAGTAGCAAATTTAAAAATGAAATTCACAAATCATATTTATAATTTCTTGTAAGACAAGAAATTGTAGGGCAAGAAAAAAATGCTTGAATACTTGTGATGCCTTGATATGCTGTAAGCATGTATTGGGTTTGCGTGGCAAGGTTTTTTGGGGGGGGCTACAAGGGTGGCTTCTGTGACAAGATGCTAGAAGCTTTCCCTATGTCCAATAGAGCCAATGCCAACCGGCTGCAAGACGGACCCACCGCTGGCCAAGGCCGAGCCCATCAGTGATGGTGGTAGCGCCTCTGGGATAACATATTTAAGAAAGGGGGAAAAAACCAACCTGGCACAGCTGCAGCTGGAGTGAGGAATGAGAATATATGAGACGAACAACCCTGCAGACACCAAGGTCAGTGAAGAAAGAGGGGGAGGAGGTGCTCCAGGCACTGGAGCAGAGATTCCCCTGCAGCCCCTGGTGAAGACCATGGTGAGGCAGGCTGTCCCCCTGCAGCCCATGGAGGTTAATGGTGGAGCAGATATCCACCTGCAGCCCATAGAGGACCCCACACCGGAGCAGGTGGATGCACCCAAAGGAGGCTGTGACCCTGTGGGAAGCCCACATTGGAGCAGGCTCCTGGCAGGACCTATGGACCTGTGGAGAGACAGGAGCCCATGCTGGAGCAGGTTTGCTGGCAGGACTTGTGACCCCATGGGGGACCCACACTGGAGCAGTCTGTTCCTGAAGGACTGCACCCCATGGAAGGGACCCACGCTGGAGCAGTTTGTGAAGAACTGTAGCCCGTGGGAAGGACCCACTCTGGAGAAGTTTGTGGAGGACTGTCTCCCATGGGAGGGACCCCATGCTGGAGCAGGGGAAGGGTGTGAGGAGTCCTCCCCTTGAGGAGGAAGGAGCGGCAGAGACAAGGTGTGATGAACTGACCGCAACCCCCATTCCCTGTCCCTCTGTGCCACTCAGGGTGAGGAATTGGAGAAAATCGGAAGTGAAGTTGAGCCTGGGAAGACGGGAGGGGTGGGGGGAAGGTGTTTTAAGATTTAGTTTTTTATTTCTCATTATCTTACTCTGATTTGACTGGTAATAAATTAAACTGATTTTCCCCAAGTCGAGTCTGTTTTGCCCATGATGGTAATGGCTGAGTGATCCTGCCCTGTCCTTATCTCGACCCATGAGGTTTTCACTATATTTTCTCTCTCCTGTGCAGTTGAGAAGGGGAGTGATAGAGCAGCTTCGGTGTGCACCTGGCATCCAGCCAGGGTCAACCCACCACAAAGTAGTAAGCTAACATTAATATTCAGTTTCCAAAGAGTCATTGTCCATTCCTATATTAGTGAACATGAAAAGGGTGGGATGACAAAATCTTGTCTTGTAAGCATTTGAATTCTGGAATTAAAATATTTTCTTCCCCTCAGTGTGTTTCTGAGGAGACTGCTATATCCCTAATTGTCAGTAAACCATATATGGGAAATACTGGGGACATTACCTGCTAAACATTAATTGTTCATATGGATCCACCTATACAAAACCTGTTGATAGGGCAATGTAGAGAAGTTGAAGGACTTGCAGGGAGAATCCCAAAAGCAAAGATCTAGTATACGCAAATATAATTTACTTACTCCACCTGAAAATATCAAATCATGTGAAAATTATGTCTCTGATAAAATTGCAAGGCTCTTTGCATACAATGAAGAAGCAAAACAAGACATTTTTTAAAGAATAAAATTGCAATGAAAGTTAAATTTAGAGACCGAAAAAATTTTATGTCAAACAAAAAAATGTGTGATTTCTTAGCGAACCGATACTGACTTTACTGAGTACTGAGTAATTTTTTATTGTACGTGATTTTTTTTCTTACTTCCTTTTAGGTTTTATATTTATTTATTTTTAATAGTCAGTGTGTGAATTCAAGAACATGAAATAAGATTTCTTCTGATATTTATAATCAAAATTTCATAGATGCAAATATTAAAAGAAGAAAAAAATAAGGAATAATTAATATAGGTGATACCTTTTTTTTGTTTAACAAAATGAAAAAGTGAAAGGTACATTGCTTCTTTTACTCAAAGTGTACTCCTTTTAATCACAGCAGCCCATACAGTGGCATATTTCATTACCATTGTGCATCAGGAGTAAATCTCAAGAAGCACTTATCTACCACATGGAACCTTGCTATGTATTCCTTATTTCAGAAAATGTTTCTTCTTGTTCCAGGACACCAAGACATGTCAATGTAGCAGCCTTCGTTTCAAAGTACTGAAAAGCTTTTCAGTAGACCTAGAAGTTCAGTTAGTTCCTGAAAACCTTTCAGTAGACCTAACAGCTACAACACAGTTCAAATAACAACATTGTCATGATGTACTGGTTTCACTAAGAAGGTTTTTTTTTTTTCAGTCACTCATTTGTGTTTTCTTTTTTTCTGTTACCTGTTTCTTACTTTTGTTGATGATGTTACCATAAATCTAAAATGAATGTTCTCTAGGGAGAAGACAGTGACTTTATTTTAGGTGTCAGGCACATTTAAAGAATCCTGAGAACAAAAATAAATTATTCAAATATATGTGCTTAAGAACAGAAAAGATCAACCCTTGAAATGTCAAATCTAATATGAAGTAAAGCTGAACTAACCCTATGAGATTTTCAGGCACTTACATATATATTAACAGGCCTCCTTTCCTTCTGTGATATAGGAAAAAGTTTTTATCTGAATGGACCTCAGTTCAGCAATAAGAACTATTTCAGAAACTCAGAATCCTCCCTGTATTGCAGTTGTTAAGTGGTACCTTTGCCATTCCATCAAGGAATTAGGGTGCTGAGCATAGGACTCAAAGTCAAATGTCCTTCATGATATCACAAAGTACTGCTACAGTAGCAGCAAAGCAACATGAAGTATAGGTTGAGGTTTTGGTATTTCAGAGATAACAGAATGGAATTAAGTTTTCTCTATCATCTTTCAAATTTTTGCTATGAAAACTGACAACTGGTATATGGCTAACGATATATGAGTATCACAGACAGAAATCTGAACCGAACTTAGAAAGTACTTTACAGGTTTATGTGTATACAAGCCTAAATTTGCAAACTTTTATGTAGTCTGTACAAACCCAAATCTTCATGTGATCTAAGAATAGCTGGGTTGATAACACCTAGCTGAACCAGAATGTTCTATGTGCTCCTCCTGAAACTCATGTCACAAACATTTGACAAAATTTAACTCAGTAAAATACCGGTTATTTGTATTTTTTTGTGCTAAAATTGCCTTGTCATAATACATAAGGTAAATCCAATACATTTCTATAAACAATTCTTTAAAATGTTATTTTATATTAGTGGTCTGTATAAAATAATTTAAACTCATTCTACATATAACGGTGTTGAAAAAAGGACTTTATTAACAGAAATATGAGCATTTCAAAGAATTTTGAAGTCTCAAGAAAGAAAGTCATGGAATATCACCCAAAGTTACATTACAGCTATGTTCTCATTTATAGTACAGCTAAAATAAAGCTAAATCTTAGTACCTTCCCCTTCCCCCAGAACTTAGTGCAACTAAACTGTATAATGGATGACTATAGGAGCGATGAAGGGAAAATAAAGTATGTGGTAATACGATAATTACTAAAATGTCAAAAGTTTCACATGTGCCATTTTTATCTCTGATCTGCATAGATTGCAGTTCAATGATGGCTTGATGCATAATTCAGAATTGTTTCTAGTTTAAAGTATTATAAAATAAATCAGTCAATAAAGATGTGATCATTAGCCTGCTTTTCTCCTATCCAAGGACCTAGCACTGATTTGACCACAACAAAATTCAATAGGAAACCTATTGTTGATCTTATTTGACTTTCAGCTTCTTCTGTGAAAGTGGAAAGAGTCATGGCATATTTTATGTTTGTATTTAGAATAATCTTGCTGTTTTAAATAAAAAAAAAAATTATCATGGCTCAAGACATTCATGAGTGAAAATGCTAGAATTCTGGGGAACTATGACTACATGCTTAGCTTGCTATAATATTTGCCTAAACTCCCCTCGTCTGGAAAGAGGGGAAAAGTTTGTGATTGGAAGCGTGGGAGTGATATAATCCAGAACTGCAGAGGGGAAGGATTTAGGATAAAGAAACTGTTGAAGGTAGGTACACATGAAGGTGGACAAAGGTCTAGAGAAAGAGGAGCATGAGGAAAAGAGATCTATAACGTAGAGTGAGAAAGGACAGGAAACAAGTTTAGAATGAGGAGGAAACTGGCTGGAAAAGAAGTTAAAAAAATACATTGGGAATATGAACTTTAACAGGACTAGAAAACAGCTGAAAGTTTGAACATGTCTGAGGAGGAATACCCAGAGCATATAGGCCCCAGAGAAAGAAAGAAAGAGCTGAGGAAAAAAAGGAAAAGAATGAACTACATAGCTAAGATCTGAGAGTTGTTAAAGACTGAAAGACTAGAAAGTCTACACCAGGAGGGGGTTAGAGAATCACATTACAATGAGATGCTAAAGGTGAGTGAAAGTCAAGAGTGGGACAACGATTTCTTTGTCCAAGAGAAAGCACACCTTAAGCTTAAAAAGAAACATTTCTGATTAGACTGTTAATTTTCTTTTAGTAAACATCTGTGAATTCAAAACTGCTCTATCTCCATCTAAAGCCATTCCACACACTCTCTTACTGGTATTACTTACTCTCTTCAGTTCAGTGGTGTTGTTCTGTGTGGGAGATCCTAAGTTTTCAACCCTTCTCATGAAACCTACCAGGAACTAAGAAGACCTGGATTCCAGAGCTCAGTTTTGTCTCGGTGACTCTTCATATACTAGAAGCTAAAAGTATTCTCAAATCTATTGTCAGACATTGTATAAATTAATTAATTAGCCTGGACTAAAAATAAGTCAATAAAAAGATTTAGACTGATTACTCTATCCACATGAACCACTCTATAACTTACAAAATAAGATACCCTAGATAGAATCAGGACTTGAATCCAGTTTTCAGACATTCTCAAGTAGAGAAGAAAACTAAAGCCAAAAATCCTTTGCTTCTCATGTCCTACTTTTAAATGGGCCACATCACAGAACCACTCCTTTTCTTGCTATATATTTAAATAAAGCAGTTAATGATCTTGGTATTTCAAAAAAAGTGGATCTCTTTGGAAGAAATCTTTGTCTAGAGAGTGCTAAGGTCAGAATGGAGAAATGATACTTCTCTACCTCTGAAAAAAAATCTGAAATGCACTTTTTCCTAATTCCTGTTCACACAGTACCTTTTGTGAATCTTATTTTGAAATACATAATTTTCCACATAGCTTACAGAACACGAATTTAGCTTATTGTAGAAGACTCCAGTATAAGGACCAGATTCCTAAAACTTTGTCTTTGAAGTAACTAACATCACCAGAGCTAATCCCCAAGTGAATCTGAACTACTGCCAAATTTTCCACAAGTTTCTTGTTTTAAGGGTGCTTGATTTGAAGAATTTGGTCCTAATTTGTGGAAAAAATCAGTACTCAACAATAATTCAATCAAAACAACCCTTAGATTTGCATAAATAATCTATATATCCTAAAAAGAAAAAACACACAGCTCCTAGTCTGTGAAAACTGAACACTCCAAATTATTTTTTTAATGCTAAAATTTTGCTGCTTTACTGTGTAAAAGGGCAATAACATCTTTCATACTGAAGAAAATAAGAATGGGAATTTGGTCACTGAATATGTCTCCTGCAGTTGTCAGCACATACACATTAAACATTGAACTAGTGATCCCCAGAATCCTACAAGCAAATGTGTATTGTAGTTCACAAGACAGAGAAACAAAACAGTACAAAAGCTTTGTGGAGAGATAAAAAGCTCAGACAGTGCTTTAAAACCCAGAAAAAGAGTGAAATATGCCAGATGATCCTTGGAAGGGAAACCTGCTTCACACTACAGATAAAGGCACAAAAATCCTAGTTATTCTGTTAGTTTCAAGTGGAAGAAAATTCTTTCTTCCCCAATCTCTCGTGATCATTTTAACAAAGTGCTCAGACTTACATAGTGTCTCTTGGGATGGTTAGTCTTTCATCTGTCATTCTTAATTTCTAAAAATAGGAGCTTTGTTTTCGGTCAATAGGATTCAGCTTCAATAACTCTTAAGAACAAGATTAACTAATTCATAGAAAACAAATATGATTCATAAAGCACTGCAAACTCAGAAGTGGAGAAGTGTTCTAATATTGATATTTATGAAGTACAGACTAAATGTCTATAAACTAGTTCATGAAAAATAAAAAAAATCTGATTTTAGATCAAACAAGGTTTGTATAGTAAGGCCTCATGCTACATTCTGAATAATAAATAAAAAAGAAATATTCAAGTGCTATACCTATAACCTTTAAATCTGTAGTCATACTTTCAACGATTATATGATATTATATTTATACAGCTAGACAGGTCTGACTTTATTAAGCAAAAGACTATAAGATATGTCATAGATAGATGAATGTTGGCACAAGCTATCTAATATGTAATATTGTATAGATTATGTTACTGTGCACTGCAGTGTACAGATCATCATACACTTTATATAAAAATATATATGTAAGAATATTCAGAAACATTCTGGTAGAATGGAGGTTTTGTTGTAGTCTTCAAAGGGATCCAGTTTCTATTGTCCATTTCTGGGGGAATAAGTGTTGAGGTATTTTCTATTCAGGTTAAGGTTCTATTGATTTTTTGATAACTGAATTAGTTAAAATGTTCTAACTACATGAAAAGACATATTCTCCTCCATTAGGTCATTTCCTTGATCTAATGCAAATCTATATATCATCTGATATGTCAATACATGGCTGAAAAGCAGCCTTGCAGAAAAGGACCTATGGGTTCTGGCGGACACCAACTTGAACATGAACCAACAATGTGCCCTTGTGTCAAAGAAGGTAAATAGTATCCTGGGATGCATCAGGAGTATTGCCAGCAGGTTGAGGGAGGTGAACCTTATCCTCTACTCAGCACTGGTGAGACCACACTTGAAGTACTGTGTCCAGTTCTGTCTTAGTACAAGAAAGACATGGACGTACAGGAGACAGTCCAGCAAAGGACTGCAAATATGATTAAGGGTCTGGAGCATCTCTCCTATGACAAAAGGCTGAGAGAGTAGAGACTGTTCAGCCCAGAGACGAGAAGGCTCGGGGGGACCTCATCAGTGTTTATAAATACCTAAAGGGAGGGTGCAAAGAAGATGGAGCCAGGCTCTTTTCAGTGGTGCCCAGTGACAGGACCAGAGGCAATGGGCGCACACTGAAACACAGGAGGTTCCATCTGAACAACAGGAAACACTTTTTCACTGTGAGGGTGACTGAGCACTGGCACAGCTTGCCCAGAGAGGTTGTAGAGTCTCTGTCTGTAGAGTTACTCAAAAGCCATCTGTACGT
>VYZW01017720.1:1753-12450 GCA_013401315.1 Balaeniceps rex
ATCGTCCCTGGGAAAACAGTTTCCTTTTCACTTTTCCCTTAGTTATAAAGCCAGTGGATTCTTTCTCATGACAAAACACAATTAAGAACCAGTAGGTCTTCTGTCTTCTCTTTCTGGTCTTTTTGATCATAGTCATTATTGTTTCCAGTGTTTCCAGTTTCTTCACAGCTTACCAGTGTTGGGAATTTCATTTGAATTATGCATATTACTCTTTCTGGATAAGAAAAACAAGACTGTCTCTGGTTCCTCATCCTCCCCTAAATAGTTTACAGGGATTAAAGGAACATCTGGCAATTGTAGGGTCAATCAAATGAGGAAAAAAATATTGTTCTCATATTAATGACTCTCTCATCCAAACTATACTTGCATTGCAAATATCTTTGCTAGATATTACTCAGTACTTTTGGTACTTTGGCTGTTATACATTGTTTTAACTCTAATCATGTATGCCATATGAAGCTCAGTTTTTCATCCTGTTTTTCCTTTGTATATTGTTTTCCTAGGACTCAAGATCATTGTAGGGGCACTTATCCAGTCTGTTAAGAAACTTGCAAATGTGATGATCCTGACCGTTTTCTGCTTGAGTGTCTTTGCCCTCATAGGCCTCCAGCTTTTTAAGGGCAATCTAAGACAAAAGTGTATCAGGAACTCTACAGAGTTCAGTAAAATACATTCTTTACCTAACAAAACATGGGCATCCTATGAAATGTTTGTTAATGATACAGGTAATTTTTCTCCTTAATTCTTGTTCAGATTATAGTATAGACACCTATGCATGCATGTATAACCACTGCTGTAAATGATATTGATATTTTGATGAGTAACTAACTCATAATGGCCTTCAGATTGCCAGAGCAGCTTGCAGGCATCCAGGAATGCACCCCTTCCTTTCATTATAAGAAACAGCACTCCCAAATTTTCCAGTAATGTCCAGCTCTGTTTCCCAGAACGATCTGACAATAACTGAAACATGCATTAGCTCATTCTCTGCTGCAATTCCCCAAAGCTCACCTTTTACTACATGCTGAAGTGTCTGTACATCTTCATTTCGCTGCCCCGCGAAGCACTCTTCAGCTTGAAAGAGAGGAATTTGTTTAAAAGTCAAAGTTACTTTCTTCTTCACATCGTATGTATCTGATATATGTGGTATACATTTTATGTCTTATATAAGGTATATATAATATACATCTTTCATGTATACATCTTGGCTGAGGCTGGTGATGGAAGCAGACATCTGAAACACACCAAAGCATTCTCAGAGGAACAGCCACTGTAAGATGCAATTCAGAAAGGAAAAGCCTCAACATGCGTGAAAAAAAATACACTCAAAGTAAACAATATCTATGCCAGAAATATGAAGAAAGCTTCATCACTGAAGAAAATCTCCACCAGCGAGTTCAGACGTAGCAGCAGTTATATAGGGAGAAAAGCATTCTCCCAGGGGAAATGTTGAACTACATAAAAAAGCCGCACAGGATTGCTGTTTGTATACACTCCGTGTGGGAGATCTGTTCAGGCAGGGTTTCTTTAATAACTTCATAGTCCAGAGGGAGAAAATCTTTATATAAAAGATTTTTGAGAAAAACTTTTTGCAAGAAACTCTTTTACCTCCCAAAAAACCACATGTAAGAACAAAGTCATTTACCTATACTGAATGTTGTAAAAATCGTAATTGAAAGCAACCTTCAGAAGAAACCAGGCAGTGACTAGAGTAGCACACAAGAGACCATGGATGTGACAAACTTTGGCTAAAAATACTAATTTTCTGTGCTGAAGAAACAGGATGCAAAAACTTTTTTTTTTTTTTTTTTTTTTTGAGGTTTGGGCATATCCGGGGTGTAAAAGGCAGTGGGGCANGCCTAGAGAAAGTAGGGCTCAAGAAATTAAAAATCTGTGTTGCTTCACAAGCTTTGTCTTGCTCACAGCCTCTGTCACACATCTTGTGTGCAGGGTGACTTGCAATGATGGCAAAAGGAATAGGAGGGCCCAGACAGGTTTAATGAAAGCTAGATGACTTTGCTACAGGATTTAGGACTTACAGCACTGTAAGCCCAGTTTTCTATTAAATAATTTTTTGTATATTTTTTTTATGGCCCTGACTTTTTGTGAAGTTCCCATCCCCAACATGGAGAATTACATACTGTTATGATTCTCTGAAGCTCAATCACTGAATCTCCTTAAAAAATTTGGGTGGAAAGTAGCCCAGATGGTGACTCATTCCTTTATGATGTATTTACATGGTACAGTACAGCCGATACTAAAGATTCCTGCTGGCTCTGAATCATGCTGACTTACCTGACAAGCGCAGCTGAGGTTTGAGAAGCACCAGGAAGCCATGAGACCTCCCTTGCATCTGGGATAATAAACCCACATCTTAATAGGGCTAATTAGCTATTAGCACTAAAGCTATTACTTTCAGTCTGCTACTAGCTCAGGCATTGGAGTAACTCATGCCAAGAGAAATAGGGGAAGAGGTCAAAAAGGGCACAGCTCCAGCATCCTAATGGACAAATCTGTATTTCTCAACTAAGCAGGGTTAGGACCTGCTGTCTGGCTCAGCAGAGCAGTGACATGGCATGGTATATATCCATACTGCCAAATACTCTTTCTTCCTCCTCAACATAGGATTCTGGTTTTATTGCTTATTGGAAACAGAACTGGTTTATGCTACCCCAAATGATGTTTGTGTGCTGTCCTGGAGAGGGCTAATTGCTACGGGCCAAAACTGTGCCAGGGTTTGTGCCAACGATGACCAAACCAGGGACTGTGCCTGAGCCTGTGCTCTCCAATTCTTGATTTCCTTTATGCAGCTGTGGCCAAAGTGATAATATTTTTTAAAATTGTGTTTTAAAGGCTGCCTTCTGTCTGAAATTTGTGCGTACACATATGCATGTTTATAAACGAAGACAGGACATCTTGCAATCTGGTGCAGTTACTGGGAGCGTGGGAAACCTGTCTATGCGTGTGCACATACACTTACAGGTCACCGATTACTCATCATGACTTATATTAAAGGATGGAGGATTCAGGCTAAAAATTGCTTTGTTTTTAAATTTTCTTCCCCTTTTTTTATAGCATACTTTGCTAAGAAAAATGGCACCTCAGATATTTTGCTATGTGGCCCTGGTGGTGGGTAAGTGCACTTGAGAATATTTCTTCTTTGAAAGTTTTCTCTGCCTCAGTTCTTCTGTATTCACTCAGTCATATGAGACAAAAGCAGAAATTCCAGGCTTTCCTTGAATGCAGAAACAGAAACACAGGAAACAAAAGACAGTAAACAATCAGATAATTTAATACTTGCAGGGAATGAAGCATGAACCTGCAGTTGGCTTGTTCAGGTCTAAATTCCTTTGAGCCTTTCCAGAAGTGCTGTCTTGCTCTTGCCCACGGATGTACGAAAGAACTGAAAACATGAAGGATCTCAGATGTAGCACAGGACAGACACGCTGCTCTCTGTAAAGGCTGATGAGGGTTAAACTGGGAAAACCAAACATGGATTTTGGAGGGCAGATTTGGGCAAGGACGGAGATGGGGCTGTTTGCACTGAGGGGCAGGGGATGAGGACTGGTGATGAGGGAGTTGTCCTGGGTTGGTGGTCTACTCCAGCCTGTCGTCTTCCTTTGTTGCTGGGTTGTGGGTACTACTTTTTCCATCCCACTTTCCAGCCAATACTATCTGGAGTAGAAAATTGGCTTGCAATCTAGTAAAACACAGAGCTGAATAATAATCAGAACTCTCACATAAGCTGAAGCTTTCCTTGAAATCTGCACAGTTAAAAGAGCTCCATTTTTTATTATTACTTCTAGGACCTGTCCTCCAGACTACATATGCTTGGCAATTGGGCCAAATCCTGATTACGGTTTCACTAGTTTTGATACATTTGGCTGGGCTTTTCTTTCCTTATTCCGCCTGATGACCCAGGACTACTGGGAGCGTCTGTACCAGCAGGTACCAGCTTTGTACATAGTTCAGAACCAGTCTTCCAGGGAGAGCAATAGGTGAAGCAGAAAATGTGTAGAGACCTCAAATAAAAGCAATAGCTGCAAGTCATTGAGCCCAGATCCTCCCTTCTCCCTTCCAGCAAGCTATGACTCCTTGAAAAGGGATGCTGAAGTGCTTCCCAGCAATAGACCTATTACCCTACTGGTTTAGGGACTTTAAAAAAAAGTACTAAAAGGGACCTGTATTGTCCTTCAAAATGCAAGAATACCTCCTCCATCGTCCTCATGAGGTGTACGATCAGTGATTCATAGGCGATGGTAAAGGAAGAGGGAGAAAGAGGGGGAAGAAGGGCCGAGGAAGGTATATTTCCATTAAGCTTCCTAAAGCATTGTGTCTAGGAAGTTGAGTGCTTCTGAAGATTTCAGAGACACATTGAAAGCCTGTTTGCTATTTTTTTATGGTAATTTTTATCTCTGGGGTGTGTTGCTTACAGACCCTCAGAGCTTCTGGGAAGGTGTACATACTCTTCTTCATGCTGGTCATCTTTCTGGGCTCATTTTATCTAGTCAACTTGATTCTGGCTGTAGTAACAATGGCATACGAAGACCAGAACAAGGCCACCATTGCTGAAACGGAGGCAAAGGAAAGGAAATTTCGGGAAGCCATGGAATTATTACAGAAGGAGCAGGAGGTACATAAATTATTCCCTTGCGAACCTTCCTGGTTCAGCTGTGTATTTTCCTGTGAAACAATGAATTTTGTTGCAGATAATAAGCATTAAAGGCTGTTGTTACGGTAAGAAAAATAGTATTTTAAAATCTGGAAGATGTAAAATTCCATCAGCTAGCTGTTTCCAAAAGAAAATGTAGTTGTTTTATAATTTTTCTTCTATTTTATCATCGTGGATTGCTGAGCAGAGAAATATACAGTAATTCCATTGATCAACTGCATTAACAACTGAGCCAAAACCTATCGTAGTTGAATGAAAAGTCTCTTGGTAACTTCAGTGGCTTAGAAGCTTCTGGAACAAAATACTCCTGCATTTTGAAAACATTGTCCTAAATTCAATATGGGAAGGAAAGTCAGCCACAGTGTGAATACAGTCCCAAGGATCCCCAATGAAAAGACAGAATTTTAATACTGTTTGAGCATTTATTTGGGGAAAAGGATATATTCTACAGCATTATTTTCAACCTGAGTATTTTTATTGTCATCAAATCTGCCATATGGAGGAATAGGAGCTATAATGTTATTATTTTGCCCCTGGCAGGTCCAATACATGCGATCATGTAACATACTGCAAATAGCAAATTTTTTCAGTGCTCCATATGTTGGGGAAATTCTCTCTGCTTTCTTTTAGTGTTATCACATATTGGAATATTTTTAATGAGTTTTGTGAAACGCAAATTGTTAAGAGGAAATAATATACAGCACAGAAGTGTTTTCTTTCTGCTTATGTTCAAAGTACCCAGTAAAAATATCATCCACGTTTTTGTTTTAATTTCAGTCATTGGCTCTTAAAGGAATTGATATCCTCTCAATTAGCTCCTTTGAAGCCTCTTCTCTGTCTACCAAAGAAATCAAAGAAAGAAGCAATAGGAAAAAGAGAAATAAGTCCTTGGGGATAGAAGATAATGAAGAACAACAATTCCCCAAGTCACAGTCCACAGATAATCAACGAAAGTTGGTAATCTATTGTCTGAATCTGAGATCCTTACAGCTTTTCCAATTTTAATACTAAAATAAGTTGTTTGAAAGCACAAACCAAATCCTATTACAAACACTGATCACTCTTAGATCTTTATTTTAACAACTTTTTGGGATAAGGAAGAATTATATGTAAAATTTCATTTGAAAAGGACATATTATAAACAAAGGATGGAAGGAAAGTTATAATAACAATTAAAATACATTTTCTGTAGCACTGAGGAATATAAAAAAGTGAATGGCTATCAGAATGTAACTTTTGTGCCATCATTCTCTGTCAAAAAAAATCTTACTTAAAATATAAATAAGAAGCTTATCACAAAAATAGCTGCTACAGCTGGTAGGATTTTATTATCTGCCTTTTAAAATCTGAGCAAAATCCTTCCTGAAAAATCTAAATTAAATAAGAGTTTTGGACTTGGTATGGATAGGAAATGTTATGAAACTCTAAAAACTTATGGCTTCCCAAAATCTTCTCTATGATATTATGCTATTCTCTCTTCCTTTTACTGGGCTTTTAGTCTTTCCTTGGCCCGGTGTACGGTCCCAACGCAAATCAGGTGAAACGCAGACTTAGCCATGGAAGCGTGTTCAATTTCCAAATACCAGCTTTAGAAGTTGATTCCAGAACGGATTTTGGTGATGGGGAGACCCGCAGTGCCGGCGAACAGGAGAACCAGTGTCGGTCACTGTTGGTCACGCAGATGGGAAGACGCTCCAGCGTGTCAAGTCAAATGAGCCACAGCTCTCACCCGGCTACCCCCAACTGCGTGCAGAGCAGCAAGCGGGCTAGCGTGGATGACTGCAGTGGGGTGATTTCGATGATGGGAGGAGGAAGCAACAGGGTGCACAGTCTAGATCCAGTGTCTTCTGAAGGGGTAATGCTTCCACCGGTGATGGAAGACACGGGAAAGGGTGAGCTGGTAAGTAAAATATATTATTTTAAGTATATACTTTAATACTCTGATGAGTTCCCCAAAACCTAGAGTTCCTTGCTTCAGCATTCATGTTATAAACCCTATTTTTCTGCTATGCACAACTTGTACTAACGTACTTTTGAAGGTTCCTAGTGCTGGAATTACAAGTCACCAAAGAGACTTTTTATCCCATGCCCTGTCCAGGGGAGTAATTTTGGGCAGTACCTGTAATTTCTTTCTCCTTCACAGCACCTTTAGCATCATACAGAAGCTTTGTCTCTAAGTACCCCAAGTGGGTAGAGATGCTTTTCTACCATTTTATCCCTCATCTTTCTCCTTTTCCATAGTCTCTAGTGTATTTCGTAGGCCTATTTCCCCTCATGCACTTATTTCCAAGGTTTGTGCTTGCCCTGTTGCTATTACATGCTTGCAGGATCCATTTACTGCAGCATTATTACTGAAGAGTAGGACCTTTGTTCTCAACATCTATTACATCTTGTAAAAAGGTACATTTATCTGGCTGCGTGTCATTGTTCCTATTAACTCTCATAGTTACCCATCATCACATCCTACCTCATTTTATTCCTGTGGTAGCTCCCTAATCGTGTTTACTTCTTTAAGCAGCCAGCTGTAAATGATGAGAGCAGCATGATGCATTTGCCTCCTCATCTGTCAGTGGAGTACTTTAACGAGGCACTTCACAGACAAAGGGCAGCAAGTGTAGTCAGCATAATTACCAGTGTCTTGGAGGGTAAGTGGTTCCTCATTATGCTTGTTTCTATCCTAAAGTAATGCTAGCATGAAAGACCAAAATGTCAATGCATTTCTTAAAGGTTAACAGAGATTTGTAGGTGTGTAGTTAGGAATTTCATTGTTAATTTGGCTCTCTGTAAAAAAAAATGCATTATCACACAGTCTTTACGTACTGGAACACATCCTTTGCCTATTGTAAGATCTTGTTTTGTAGGACAGACAGTGAAAGCGATTGGAGTGAGGGTGGGTGGAAGGAGTTTTTCCAGCATCTGAGGTGCAGGACTGGGATACTCTCTTCTCCTCCTGACCCTGTGATTGGTGATGTGTCACTGGCAGAGACATAGGCATGCAGAATCTAACAATAAGACTATGCAAGCAAAATAAGTTGTGGCAATTTCTGGGTTTTGAATACTTAACCTCACTATTTTATTCCTTTAACTTACCTTTCCATGTGAATTTTGGGGGGGGGGATTATCACTGACTGTTATTACGCTAACTGATAATTTTGTTGCAATTTCTGAAAAATTTCAGCCCAAATTGTTTAGTTGTTTTCTGGACCAGGAGACCAGGATGAGGAAGACTTTTTTAATTTTATTTTTCATCAGCTCATATGAACTTTGAAAAATATTCAGGTCCCCGAAAACCAGATTACTAATAATTCCTAAGGTGTTTTTATATTTAGCTTTAAGTAAGCTCCAGTTTGTCAATGAATTTGCACAGGATTTCAGCACGGTCAAAAGTATTTTGGAGGACTCGCTGATACTGATGGTGAAGAAAGAAAGTCTATGAGATTTATAGTTGACCAACAGGACGTAAATGACAAAGACAGAACAGTTTCTATCCCATGTTCGCCTATAGAAAATGGAGACGTGTGGCAACTTGCATCAGCTGGGAAATGGTAGGCGTGACCTTTCCAGTAGAAGCAGCCTAAGGCCAAATTTCAGGTGCTGTGGTTTGGATTTGCCTCAACTACAATCATAGAATCATAGAATGCTTTGGGTTGGAAGGGACCTTTAGAGGTCATCCAGTCCAACCCCCCTGCAGTGAGCAGGGACATCTTTAACCAGATCAGGTTGCTCAGAGCCCCGTCCAACCTGACCTGGAATGTTTCCAGGGATGGGGCCTCCACTACCTCTCCGGGCAACCTGTTCCAGTGCTTCACCACCCTCATTGTAAAAAATGTCTTCCTTATATCCAGCCTAAATCTACCCTCCTTTAGTTTAAAACCATTACTCTACAATCAGAATGCCTGTGGCTGCCCTTGGCTCTCTAGACTCCCTTGAGAGTCAAAGGAGACAAAAAGATGTTGGGTGTAATACAGCCAATGTCCTAGACACCTGTGTAAGGATAAGGTGAGAAGTGCCTTAGCTGCTATATTGACTCTCAAGAGCTTCTAGCGTGAGAGGCGGCGGTGTGGCCTCTGCATCCTAAACATCCGTATTTAGTCAAATGATTGTGGTACAAGTCTGGGTCCAAGACAAATAAAACCTGATCCAAAGGCTTTTGAAGTAAGTTTACATGAATGAATTTTGAACCCAATTTTCTCTGAATTTTGTCTTCATGTTTATTACCTGATGTAGGGACTACGCGAATGGTAGAAAGCACAGGAAAGCTTTGGGGCTCTGTGTGAGATGCTTCCTTTTCCTTCTCTGGTCTTTTGAATACTTGAAGTAGTTATTTCACCATCTTGCTCAGTGATAACTATTTAATTATAGTGGGGTTTTCTTTTGCATTTAGAACTTGAAGAATCTCAGCGGACATGCCCACCGTGCCTGAAGGATTTTGCTTTAAAGTATCTAATTTGGGACTGTTGTCCGCTTTGGTTGAGAATCAAGAAAAAAGTGGCTGCTTTCATAAAGGATCCTTTTATTGATCTCACCATCACTGTTTGCATTGTGATGAACACTTTGTTCATGGCACTGGAGCATGATAACATGACAGATAATTTCAAATTGATGCTTAATGTAGGCAACTTGGTAAGCAAATTCTCACCTAAGTGACATTTTATACCAAGGATTGATTGATGGGTGTTTTCACTTGAGACGTGAAGGGTAACTGTAAAAATTAAAGACTAGCAAACTCTGCGTTTATAAACTCTAAATTTCTAATATAGACAATTCCCAGATTTTACTGATGCGCTTCTAACGTGCTCCTGAGAAGGCAGAACACAATCTTCCCGTTTTAATTGACAGTGCATTAGTAGCTCATAAAAATGGGTTTTGTTGACCTGTCCATGAATGTTATTTGTGGGAACATGATCTGAAGGTAAGACAAATTCATGGCTACTCTTAGGCTGATGCTACTACTGTTTCTTTGTCACAGGTTTTTACAGGAATCTTCACTGCAGAAATGATCTTAAAAATCATCGCTCTGGATCCCTATTATTATTTTCAGCAACACTGGAATATTTTTGACAGTATAATTGTCACATTGAGTTTAATTGAACTGAGTTTACCCAAACACAAAGGCAAGAGAGAAAGGCGAAAAGGAGGAACCCTGTCAGTTTTACGATCCTTCAGACTGGTAATGCCTCGTGTTTACGCAGTTGTATTGAACGTTATGTTGTGAATATAATAGAAAATACTTCTGTTGTCTGCAGTTAGGGTGCAGGAAATTATTGACTTTTAATTTTTTTTTCCTCCTCTTGGCACAAGGAGTAAGAAAGATACTCTTAAAGTCCTTATGATGTTAGAGGCAGAGTTTAATGACATATATATTTCTTTTGAATATACTAAGAAATATTCAGAGGAAAAAATATTCCAGAGTAGACATGTTATAAAACTGGTGTCAAAAATTAAAAACTAGTACAGGAAACTTATGAAAAAAGTGTCGGAGTACAAATACAGAAAAAACAATACTTAAAAATAGATGTGAAATGGTGTTAAGGTATTCATATCCTACACCGTGGACCGATTTAGGTTGCTTTACCAAAAGACAGACTCCTTTTACAGTAATACAGCAGCCAGTCTCCCCATTTTGGTCCTTTGTGTCACATGTAAGTTAGGCACCATAATCTACATCAAGTGCATCGTATGGATACCTCCCTGTGTGGGCCAAAAAATTACCAGGGATTCAAGTTAGCCTGGTCCTTTAAGAGGCAGTTAGTTTATGTTTCTAACGTTGCCCAGTTAAAAAAAAAAAAATTAAAAAAAAAAATCTATAAATACTTTTAAAAAAGTATTAGTGTCACAGTGCCACAAATGTCACATTGCTGGAATAGTTCAGGATATCTGTAAAATGTTTTTTGCAGGATTTGAACAGAGCAAAGATGGGTTATCTCTACCGATGTCTGACACTATGTTTTGTGTTTCTACACAGCTGAGGGTCTTCAAACTGGCAAAGTCCTGGCCAACTTTAAACACTCTAATTAAAATAATT
>VYZW01017720.1:14104-24688 GCA_013401315.1 Balaeniceps rex
TAAGTACATTTATACCCAAGAGCTAGATCCTGCTATGGCATACCCTACACAGCCTTGCAAACCCAAGCTGAGGCGTACGGGGCAGGCTGCCTTCCCGGTCCTGTTCCATCGTTTCTGGCCAAATCATAAAAATCTTTCTTTAGTAGCTTCCTTTCTCATGTCAGTCTCGGTATCATTCATATACTAATCTTCCCTTAATTTAAGAAACCACAGAAAAGAATCAAGTTTAGGCAGTCCTTTATGGGAAATATCTGTTCTGTGGCTGAATCCCAAATCCCTGGGTTTAAAGTCCTGCCTGTTCTACACCGCAATGATTGATTTCAGTGATGAAATGCTGTGATATTCGTATCGCATAATGCTAAGTGTCGAACAACTAAGTGCTTAGCCTACGCTCCTTGTTTAGGCTTTCTTATTATCAAAGGAAATGGAGAGGTATCCAAGGGTGAGATTTATTCCAGCCTAAGGTCAATAACTAAGACAGATGGGATGAATTGATCTCTGGAGGGCTAATGTTCTCCACTGACTGTGGTCCCTGGAGGACTCAGGGGAGCTATCTGCCCAGTTCTGACGTGATAAAAATCAAGATACATGGGTCCTATCCCAAACTGAAACATTGGGAAAAAAATTAAATTGTCCCATTCCCCTAAATGAAAAAGTGGAGGGTATAAAATCTTCCATATAAATGCAATCAAAAGCAGGGAGGAAACCTCACTTCGAGTTTCTCTTGATTTTGATTTTTGTGACAGAGCTGCGGATTTGATGGAATTGCTGGGCCTGAATCTGATTCTCACAGGATTTTGGATGTAGCACCTTATTTAATTCTAGTTTGAAGAAGGAAGAGACACTATTAAACTGACAAGCCATGACCATAGCCTTTGTTACTACTATAACCTTTGAAAAGTTGTTTTGGCCAAACAATGCACTTTGGCATGCACAGATCTGTTTTAGCTACTATTTTAAATAACGTTTTGGAGGAAGAGGGTCATGGGAACATTGGACTCTCTGAGAGAGAAGTTTATGCCATCAACCATAATGTGATCGGTCATAGTCATTTCATTATTACCTTGTTTTGGTTTGCTCAGTAAGTCTGAACTTTGGTAGCATCTGTGTTCTTCAAAGTTAGAATTTAGATTTCTGAATTTTACTCTCCTGACTGTTAATTTTATTGTTATTTCAATGACTTTCAGGTTCTCAACCTTTTCATTGCACTACTGCTGAATTCCTTCAGTACCGACTGTCTCCAGACAGCAGAGGATGACAGAGAGTTGAACAATCTTCGGATTGCCTTTGCTCGGATTCACAAGGGATTTCACTTTGTGAAGAGTGTTACGTGGGATACCTGTTGTGGAAAGCTCAGGCATATAAAGAAAGCACACAGGAAGAAAATCAAATTGACTGCACAGAACCTACCTGGGTTCAAGCATGAAGAAATAAAAAATTGTAAAGAGAATTACAATAATGAATGGACTGAGAAAAATGGGGACAAATGCTCAGGTCTTGAAGATTTTATTACCAATCCCAATGTATTTGTTTGTGTCCCTATTGCTGAGGCAGAGAATACAAGTGAGGGTTTTGAAGATGATAAGCTGAGCACGTGTACAGACATAGAATACAGCAAAGAGGTAATAAATTTCTTTATTTGTGTTGGAACAGTAGAATCATATTTATATTGAGGGATGCATGTATGGTAGAAGACTGTCTCTAGCAGAACAGGGTGGCATATGTTGATCCATTTCCAGAGAGTTACCAAATTTTGAACTAGAAACAAAAGTACGAACGTTTGGAGTGAGGGTATGTTATAACTTGGAGGCTTTTAGAAATAAAGAGTCTTTCATGGTAGTAAAAGAAAGACCATAAATTGTTGGGTTTTTTTGCAGGAATTCCTAGCCAACACGTTGTGTTACACACAGGTAATTACATAGCCCATAGATTGTCCATAGGTAATTGTGGCAGTCCTTTGTGAACTTGGACTTTATTATGTAAAAATTTCTGTAAATACTGCCAACTATTTTGGCATTATTACATGAGAGAGGAAAAAAAAAAGTGTTCTGCCTAAAGAACATTATCTTGGACTCATAATATGAATTTATAGCTCTGGTCCATTCTTTATATTCGCCCTTGTTGTGTGTAGTATATAGTAATTACTAGAACAAGGTAAGAGTAGCTCTATTAAGGTCATGTTTCTTATGTGATAACATGTGTTATCCTATTTTGTTGTTTTCTCTGAATTTTTCAATTCTATTTTAACCATAGAAGATTGCCATTCTGGCCTCAAGATTTCCCACCTTATGTTTCCATCTTAATTCCTACGCAAAAATTCTCACTTAACTTTTGACTAATTCACTAAAATACTAATTCCTTAGTTTGCTGTATGTCTGTTGGGAAAAAATTGCCTTTGTCTATCCTTAGGTAAAATCAGAGACTCAGAATGATCATATCTTATGACTTTTGTCTGGAGAGTCCCACCTTAAATGAAATGCTTATCTTATCTTTTTCCCTTCCAACCTGTCCATCCCCAAAAAAGGCAAAAGAAACCCCCTCTAATCCACAGATTATTTTCAGGATGAAAATCACCTGAGGCAAAGGGGAGAAAGAGGGAAAAATTCAGGCAGCTGGAGTAAAGGATCGGGATTTTCCTCTGAAGAATTCAGTGTGCTTTACCTAGGAAAGGATAGGAAGCTTGAACAAAAAGAGGTAACAATTTTTTTTTTCTACGGCATTGACTTTCCAGTACTGGCCAAGCACAGGTATGTTTCTGTTTAAGGATTTGCTGGAGTGGAGTTTAGTGACAGCAGCGGCTCGGAGCTTGCAGTAGCCAGTCTGGCTGGGTAATAACGGAGCCAGAATTATGTAAATGAAATCGAAGCCGTGCTGGGTTTCTAGGTGTTGATTTTTAAGAAAAATGTATGTATGAGAAAGAGAGTGTTTAGAAATGGAAAAACGACAAAATAATTTGATTCAAATAGATAATTTATACAAGTGTCTCTGCTACTTTCCATTTATTGAAATCTGAGTGCACAAAAAAAGGGGGGGGGGAAGGCATTAAAAGAGAGATATGCTTCCAAGTGGGAAATTCCAGCAAGTCTGCCTGTGTCCTAAATACCTCAGTTTCAAGAAACATAATACTTTAAATGAGTTTCTCATTATGACATTAAAGATAGTGGTTATTAATTAAAAAATTTTAGAATGATTTTGAATAAAGAATACATTAAAAAAAGTAACAAAACACTGTGCAAACATAAAAGAACAAAAACATGGAGTAAGTAATTTGTAATAAACTGCTGACTCATCATATATTATATATGGTGTCATGGGATAGCAAAAAGCTTTGTAACTGGAGAATATATGATACGATTCCAATTTCTACTTCATAAATACTGTCATGGGTGTTTCAGTTCCTGATACAATAGCAGATATATTTATCTGGTTCTCCTGTGTGAATGCATTTTCCTATGGTTTCATGGTTTTAACCCAAGTAGTTTATTCGGCTTTGAGGACTACATATACTGATAAGCAATTTATAAGCTCTTCAATTTACCAGCTTATTAGTCAGTTAAATCTGGTTCATGTAGATAGATATTGTAATTATATAAATATATATATTATTGGTACTTCTAAACTCATGTGCTTTTAAAATCACAAAGTTTGTTCCATTATCAACAGTACTTGAAATATAGTACATAGCCAAATTTTAATTTTGAATGTTATTTGTTCATGGATGAACTTATTCATTTGGAGCTGAATGTAGAACGTATCAACACCTGATCTTATTTTACTCGGTAGTTTGACAGTGTCAGCTCTTCTGAAGGCAGCACGGTGGATCTGACAAATCCTGAAGATCTTTTGAGGCAACTTCCAGAATTTGGTGAAGACTTCAAGACTCCAGAAAAATGTTTTCCGGAAGGTAAGGCTCTCAAGGTTTCACTACTGGGGAGTGAGAAGAGTCAAACCCAGACTTGTTTATCTGGTGATGCGGAGCCAATAGGAAGAGATTGTTTTCAGTTAATTTTAGTTATCTGGATATCGGATAAGTAGTCCAAATCATTGTCTCTGTCTAGGCAACAGAGAGATTGTTGCACCTGGAAAATAAACCCCCTTTCTTTTAAAGCAAATAGCTTCTAACTGGGACCTGGGCAATGGGATAGACCTAATGCCTAAAAATGAGATGATTATAGTGAAGTGAGATGAATTTCACTCTATCGGACAGCATCAAAGTCACTTTTGGACTTTAACATGAGAGAAGCGTACATGATCAGATCTCACCTGACAATGGCCACTGGAACAAGGCACTTGGCACATCAGATTTGTTGATACTTTGCAACAGTATAAATGTTTATTCCTTGAACAACATTTCAGTAACAATCTCTGTAACAAACAAAGGAGCGAAATAAGCAAAGAGAAGCTGCTAGGATGAAGTTGGATTTCTACAGTGTGATAATCCAGAAATCCCTTCTCAAATCATTGTACAACATCTAGCTTTTCAAGTTGTTACGGGACGTGTTGAGTACTTCTATGAATTCTTCTTACCCTAATGTGTAACAACATGTGGTTTTCATAAGACGCAAAGAAATAGCTCTTCAGGTTTTTCTCAAGTAAGCGTCACTACTGACAGCCAGGGGCAATCACTGCGCTCTCAGTATTAGTTGCGAGAGAGCAAACTACATCAAGTCAGTTTACAGGCTCATTTCTTCCAAGTGTGTTATACTAAATGAATTATAACTGTGGCAAAATTCTTTCTGGTGTTCCAGCTTGCTCTTTGCTCACCCAATCAGCCTGACTGACCACCACCATTTCCACCCGTTCCCCGAATTTTCTTTGCTTCTGTTGTTTTCTGCCCATTCAAGCTTCCCTGTACCACAAAACGATCAGGAGGGACTTCTCCAGCCTTACATCCACGGAGCCCAGCAGCAGGTCCCACAGCTCTCTGAGCTCGATTTCCTCCTCGGCTTTCAAAGGCAGAGCCTTTCTCTCATCACCGCCTTGCCATTCAAGCACCGCTTCCTGGATATTTTATCTGATGAGAATACGGATAGATACAATCTGGCTGTAATTACTCCCATCCCCTCATTGCCCTGCAGAGCTGGCCTTTTTGTTTTCTTGCGCCCTTTTTGGCTCAATGAAACTTCTAATGCACAGTTTTAGGATTAAATCAATAACAGTGAAGCATGTAGAAATTATTTGAAGCTAGAGAGGTGGTGTACCCGAATGCAAACTATTCTCTGTGTAGTAATAACATGTGTATATATATATTTTACTGTAATGTTGTACATCATAAATCCTGAGAGACGTGCACTGTACCTACATTGCAGTTTGCTTTCTCCAGGAAAAAAAAAAATCAAGTATTGCATTAATAGTACATATGTCAGGTTTCTGAGCTATGTTTTTTTTTTCAAAACTACTTTACTGATGGCATTTTTTGCCAATACAGCCGTTAGAACAAAAGAAGTAAAGAATTTTCTTTCCCTGCTCCAGAGAGGAAATGTGAAATGTCTTGTTTTGTGCTTTGTAGTCCCAGGCTGGAGTGTGCCTGCTGTGGCCAAACCGTTAGAGAACTCAACTGAAGGTGCAGCAATTCTGTACCTAACACAGATTTCTGAACAACAAAAAAGCCCCTATCTTGTGCAAGTGCCATTCCCTGCCTCATCTCAAATCCCAGATCCACGTTACTGGGAAAGTGGGGATTATTGAAATGGGGATCATTAGAAATTTTTGCATATATTATATCCTACTATATATATATATGAGTTATATATACAATACTATATAATATGTGTATAAGATATGTGTGTATATATATATGACATAAACATACATTATTTTTTTCATGCTTGGAAATAACAGAAGCCTTCTGACTGATTTTTTTTTTTTTTTTTTACAATAATGAAACAACATTAGCCTTGAGCACACAAGGAAAATGTTAGCCTAAGTGAGTTAATTCTTGGCAAAATTAATAAGTAATCAAATCCAGGATTTTGTAATGGGGTGGTCAGGAAACGTTAGGTGGCCCTGGCATCATTGTCATAAAATGTAATCCGGTGAGTTTGACAGGAGAAGTCTCCTTTTAGGGAGCCTATATGTCAACTAGAATGTGACATGCTCTTGCAGGTTGTATGATGTAAAATCAGTCATTCCATACATTCAGAAGCAAATAAATAAATTAATAGACCTTGCAAAGCAGGGTATAACGCTGCAATATTGAAGACAACTGCTTACCTTCTCTGTCTCCGAGCCTTTTTGTTCCGGTGTATCTCATCTCTGCTTTCCAAACAGTGTGTAGATACTGAGAAAGGCTTTTGTAACTGTCGTGGTTTAGCCCCAGTCGGCAACTAAGCACCACGCAGCTGCTCGCTCCCCCTCCCCCTCCCTGGTGGGATGGGGGAGAGAATCGGAAGGACAAGAGTAAGAAAACCCACGGGTTGAGATAAGAACAGTTTAATAATTGAAATAAAATAATAATAATAATAGTAATGATAATAATAATAATAATTGTAATNATCTTGGCTGTGCCCCCTCCCAGTTTCTCGTGCACCTGGCAGAGCATGGGAAGCTGAAAAAGAAAGTCCTTGACTAGTCTAAGCATTACTTAGCAACAACTAAAACATCAGTGTGTTATCAGCATTCTTCTCATGCTAAATCCAAAACACAGCACTATGCCAGCTACTAGGAAGAAAAGTAACTCTAACCCAGCTGAAACCAGGACAGTAACATAAAGACTCTTCCCATAGCCCTGAAGTTTTGTGTGCCCAAACAGCAGGCCACTGAGAGGGTTGCCAGCATCTCAGAAACATATTGAAACAATGGTAAATTGTCCAAAGGCACTCCACCTTCTTTATGTGTATATAAATAGGAGTTAAAAGGCAAAAAAAATTAGATATTTCCTCCCCCCCCCCCCCCCCATGGCAAAACATGAAAAAAACTCAAACAACGATGCAGTTAATGTGACCATGGGCTTTCCCCTGCCACCAGCAGTTTCTTGAGCAACCCTTCACATGCGTGTACATTCATTACATACATTCATTGCTGTCTCTCGCTTTCAGGTTGTGTTCGATACTTTCGTTGTTATGTGGGTAGTGCCATAAAGTTTGGAGAAGAAACGTGGTGGAATCTGAGAAAAACCTGCTACCAGATTGTTGAACACTCCTGGTTTGAATCCTTTATCATATTCATGATTCTTCTGAGCAGTGGAGCCCTGGTTAGTGTAGCACAATTTCATGTATTTATTTAGAAGCATTTTTAGCTTTACTTTGCACCCAGAGGAGTTTGTTTTAGTGGAAAACACAGCGAATGCCTTTGAACTCATCAGGAGAAAAAAGAAGAGGCTTCACATAGTCATTTATTTGCTATTGCAATTACTGCAAATTTACTATTTATGTTATTATAAATTATGAGATAGAGTGAGCAATGCTAAAAATATATAGCTCTCAGAAGCTGCTTCTATTCTGGCTGTATTCTGGATTCTTCTGGCTTTCCCTGGAAGTTATTTCACAGTTGTGAAATATTTTTTTAATGTCATTAAAACAAATATATTACTCTTAATACTTGAAAAAATAGTACTTGGGCCTCTGGAAAGTATATTTTTAGAAATTCATTTCAAGAAGATTATACTTTCCTCCTAGGATCTCAGAGTGCATGATGTGTGTGTCCACAAGGTGTACTACTTAGAGAAAAGAAAGAGGAGGGACAGGGAGAATTACAAGTTTATCAGCTGACACAGATTTGAGTGAAAGGTGGGGTTTAAATCTGTGTAAAACACGTATTGAATGACGAAGGGGTCTTACTGATTCTAGACTTTCATTTCATAAAGCTCATCTCTGACTTTCACCATTTATCTGTATATTATGATTTCAGGCATTTGAAGACATCCATATAAATGAGAGACAAAACATTAAAAATATGTTGCTGTTTCTTGACAAAATGTTCACTTTCATCTTTGTTCTGGAGATGCTCCTGAAATGGGTGGCTTATGGCTTCAAAAAGTATTTCACCAGTGCTTGGTGCTGGCTGGACTTCGTTATTGTAGGTGTAAGTTCTGCCTTTGGCATTTCTACGTGGGTCCCGACGCAGGATACAGTACCAGAATCACTGACAGTTTTCTGGATGCGAAGTTAAGACAGTACTCTTACCTTCTTTAATAATGGTTTCAGAATCATAGAATCATAAAATCATTAAAGTTAGAAAAGACCTCTAGGATCATCTAGTCCAACCGTCAACCCAACACCACCATGCCTACTATATCATGTCCCAAAGTGCCACGTCTACACATTTTTTGAACACCTCCAGGGATGGTGACTCCACCACCTCTCTGGGCAGCCTGTTCCAATGCTTGACCACTCTTTCAGTAAATAAATTTTTCCTAATATCCAGTCTAAGGATATTGCACTCTAGGCACTGAAAATATGGGGAGATTTGTGGCTTTTTTTTATTTTTTATTTTTTGGGTTTTGTTTGTTTGTTTTTAAACAGGAATAAAGGAAACAGATGCCAGGACATTGGTAATGTTTTCTTTTGTCTTCCCATTCAGGTCTCTTTAATAAACCTCTTGGGCAGCTCATTCGGCCCCATGAAATCTCTTAGGACTCTCCGAGCTCTGAGACCCTTAAGAGCATTGTCACGATTTGAGGGGATGAGGGTAAGACTGAATACAAATTAAACCCTGTCAGTACTAATTAGCACGTAACAGGTTGTAACTCATGACTGTGTCTCTATGAAGTTCACATGTTTACCCAAGTTCAGTTTAGGACCTGTAAAATGAATTTTTAAAAGGCACCTTTACTGTGCTCCTCTGTACTTGGCTGCTCCGTACGGACTTTCCTCGAGTGATGGATCCTAAGCGCTGTTGAAACTAAAACTAGACTAGGCAGAACTTTGTTCCATTGCTGCTCGGTCATTCACATGTTCCTGTCTTACTGACAGCCAAAAATAAAATAGAGAATAAGAACTGTGAGCACAATTCTCACTTTTGAAATCTGATGGTAAGCTAATTCAGAGGAAAGAATCACCTCCGTTCTGCAAGTTTTTACTGGATTGATTTACAAAAACTTTAGACTGTTAAGAGGTACTTTGCTCAAATTATTGTTCCAAATAGCCTTATTCTTTCAAAAAACAGAAGTGTTTGTCTGTGGAGTATTTGCTGCCTTTTTCCATCAAAGGAGCACATGGAACAAAGTGAAGCTGCTGGACATTAATTACATTTAATTAGAAATCTACCATCGTGCAAATGCAGAGAAAGATTCCCTCAGCCATATGCAAAATGCATCCGTACACAGCAATGTGGAACAGCATGCTAACCACAGTGGTATTTGGGCAAAAGTCTGGTCTATGGAATATACTCTGGCATGTGAAAACAGATGAGAGAAATAGATACGGCATCACTGTCACACCTTTACATGGGAATGCAGCCTCTATGCAGCTGAGATATAGATGGCTTTTGGATATCTTCTGGAAGTGAGACTGTAAGCTCTCTGATTGCAATCTTGTCATTGTGAAGGCAGAGGGAAATTGCTTTAAATTAAGTAACAGAATGTATCAAAATTTCCATGTCTGGAGTCAATTTTGAAACAGGTACCATCATACTTTCTGTCTTGCTACACAGAATGTGTATGACGCGGTCTCCAAAAACCTTCACAAAGCTTTTTCACTTTTCTTCTGGTCCATCAAGTTCTTCTTTGCTACCTGACTGCTGAGTTCATTGCCTTCACTGTGAAACTCAAAGATATATTCTCATCATTTCCTTACACTGCCCCATTTTATGAAGCAATCTGTTATGTCTTAGCATGAACTTAAAACCTACATGGACATTTTCTGTGATTATACAGCACCTAGCACAGAAAAAGTACCTAGATCGTGGTTATAGACCCCAAACACAATCATAATCCATGAAAAAGAATAAATCTAGCAAAATACTAATGGAGAGTTATTAGCGGTCCTTTTAAAAACTACTTTCTACAGTCTTAAAAATACAGTCCTCTGCATTAGTGCTTATGGATGAATACTTCAGAAATATTATGTTATAAAAGTTGAAAGCAAACAGACAAAACGTCCCCCACTCCAAACCCAAGGGAAAGTCACCAAAATAGGATGGACTCACATTGTAGTATACTTAGTGGTAGTGACTCACAGCAGCCTGAAAAGTATCAACTGTTCCTTTGAAAGCCTAAGAGATACTATGGAACTTTGAATCTTTGTTCAAGGTACCCATGCCAGCTGTGACTAGTATTTACATGGAAAAAATTAGGTTTCTGTTTGCTGAGATGACTAAGTGACTGCTTATTGCACTGAGCAAATACTTGAGCCCATCTTTGTTTAAGTGTATTTTTCCTTTCCCATTTCACCCAAGGTGGTGGTCAATGCCCTCGTGGGAGCCATCCCCTCCATCATGAATGTTCTGCTCGTCTGCCTCATCTTCTGGCTCATCTTTAGCATCATGGGAGTGAACCTCTTTGCTGGGAAGTTTGGGAAATGTGTCAATCTGACAGAAGAAGATTCAGAATTAAATAGTTCGATCAATGACATAGCAGACTGCAGAATGTATAATAACACAGGAAAAATATTCTGGGTCAATGTTAAAGTCAACTTTGATAACGTT